>JAQBSW010010088.1:0-25862 GCA_029291075.1 Eudiplozoon nipponicum
CATTGCTTTAGTTTCAGTTACGTATTGCTACCATTAAGTACTTGAAGGAGTTAAATTATTGTCATACAATAATGGAAACCTGGAACTTTAAGTAAAGTAATTATGACAAAATGGATAAACCTAAAACAAGCGTTAGTCAGCATGAAACGGCTAAAGTCTGAGTGAGTATGACGAAAAACATTTAAGAGTTGAAATGACCGGCTTGCTTTAACCTATTTGGTACTATCTCGCCGAATGAATTGCAAAAATTAAAGTTGTAAAAATATTCTCTTATCATCAACACCAGGACGAATGAGATTTTGAAATTAGTCAAAAATTGGGTGTCAAAATTTAGGTGGAATGCATATTTTACTAGCCAACTCTCCTTCAATACTATATGCAATAAACTTCGCATCCTGATTTGTGATTTTTTAATTGATCGGGCACCTTAGTGTCGTCCTTATAGAGCATTTTTCAAGTGGTGTCCAGAATTTTGCCGCGAACATGGCTAGAACCCGGGCCTGTCCACATTTGAATATATAACAGTTAATTATTGTTTGTTGCGGAGACCTAATATATATGCAAGTATGTGTTAGGTGTTGCGAACCTAGTAACAAATTAGTTCAGTTGTGACCAGAAGGACAAACCAAAGGCAGCATGAACGGAAAGTATAATCTCATGCACATTCGTTTCGTGCTTACTGGCGACTCATCAGTAGGAGCCGGTATTACGCCCTTTAACCACTATATACTTGGGTGAGGAATGTACCATCGCCAGTAAGCACGAAACGAATGTGCATGAGATTATACTTTCCGTTCAAGCTGTCTTTGGTTTGTCCTAATGCTCACAACTGAAATAATTTGTTACCAGATTCGCAACACCTAATACAAACTTACATTTGCGTCTGTTTCCTTAACCGCTGATTTACAATTTAGTCTGAAGCACACAATAACATGGGTATGCAACCCATTGACTTAAATAAATGCGAATTGTTAATAATATTTTTTTTTAATTTTCGGAAAAGATTCTTTCGATAAAATCTACGGGTTAGAAATCTATCCTAACTTCATCTAAAAGGTGTAACTACAGCAATGCCTCATTTCTGCGAAAACTGCAAGCCAAGAAGAGGTAGTCCCTGTACATTAAGTTAATTCTAGAATGCAAGTCATATAAATAAAAATTTTTACTAGAAAGTGCAATAAGCAAGCAATTTAAACTGGCAGCCTCAATGTATAAGCTAAAAGATGTCCAACTTAATTTACAGGTTTCCTCAAACAGGCAAAACAAATCACGTCTCGATGCATGAAATGTAAGAATGGTGAATGTGTGATGGCATATTAAAATAAAGTCTTCAAAACATTAGTGGAATTTTAGTTCCGCCATATGTATGTCTTCGTAATTTGAATTAAAAAATAAATTTTTATCGAAAGATGAATTTATTATAAGGCAAGTAGACGTATCAGCCTTTAACAAAGTTTTTGTTTTGCTCAAAATGCTAAAGCTGATAAATTTTATTGCCAGCGATATTACTGCACACTAAATACATGAATAAAACCACATTAAACAGAAATCTGGCAAACAAATGGTATGGCATGTGCGCACGCGCGCACACAAAAAGGAACACACAAAATCTATCAATTTATACTTAAGTCATATTTTCTCGGTTTGCTCACAACGAAGGGTTTTGCTAATTGCAGCTTGCAATGGGGGCAAATCTTTTTCGATATTTGCTTTGAAACGCCCCTGGAAATCTTTAAAAGAAACATGTTACGCGACAGGGAATAGATTATTTACCTGATTTTCGGATTGCGTACCGAATTGTTTGAATCCACTGTCATCATGACTTCGCCATATATTTCGGCCTCCAGTTATGGAGGCCTTTTTCGATGGAAAGCACATCACTTGACATACTAATTGTCATATCCGGAGGCCGAAATATATGGCCCCTGAAAACCTGTCTGATTTATTATTTGGTATACATTACCTATATGTTCAGATATTGCTGCAACGTCCTCCCTTTTACCACCTGTGTCTTGTTTAAAATGCTCTTGAATCCACTTCTTCAGTAATTGGCCCATTCGGCTTAAATAGCGCAATGAGCAACTATTGCCTTTGTATAAATAAGCAATGATGCAAAGAGATTAATCCTTTAATCTATGCTAATCAAGCGTTTTCTTGCATAAACAAACATCGCTTGCGTCTTAGTGATCCAAGAGGTACTGGCTATTTTAATTCTGCACGTAAATACTTCGGATGGCAAGTCACTTTATGCAATATATTGATATATTTAAACAATAATTGATTGCGCGGGTGGTAGCAAAAATTCTTTAAATCAAGTTTGCGAGCTTTCCGTATATACATGCGATGCGGTTTGATCCTCGTTAGTCAGTTTGCCGTCGTACTCTGATGATGAGCATGGAAGGTCGAAACGCGTCAGTGCGTTGCCACTGGCGGTAGTTTTGTTATGTTGTTCGACGACTGGTTAAATACAATGGGATTGGTGTTTACTTCAAGCTCGCAAACTTGGTTTTAAAGTATATTGATATATTTCGCTTGAATGCGGATAAGTTAAGGTGTGTTTGAATGAAACAGACTTCATTTTTAATGCATCAAAATCGATAAATTTCATCAAAGATCTTACATACTCTGATTCTCGGTTTCGACATGTTCAACTATGAAAATGTTAAGATCAAAAATAAAATTGTGTTTGAAACTCAAAAGTGAACAACAAGATTTGAGCGTCAGGACCTCGTATAAATAGGTTTCATTAATACATGCGTGCTGCGTTTAGGAATGCTATTCATTGTCTGGTTATGACTAGAATCGATGGAGAACGTAAGGAATTGAATACTGATTTATTTAAAATTGAGCAATTAATTTCCAAATTTACCAGCTTTGCTCTATCAAACGAAGATAAATAAGTCTTATATCTTGGGCCAAATGTTTATTTATTGTTAGAGGATAGATACAAAAAGTCAGAGATATTTAAAAAGGAGCCAAACTAACATATCTATTTGAATTAAACAATTATTGATTGTACGGGTGTTGGTAACAATTCTTTAAATCATGTTTGCGAGGTTGAAGTAAACACAAATCCAAATTTATTTAACCAGTCGTTGAACAAAATGGCAAAATAACCGCCAGTCGCACCCAATCACGCGTTTCGACCTTCCATGATCATCAGAGTACGATGGCAAAGTGACCGGCGAGGATCGATTCGCATTGCGTGTATTTGGAAAGCAAAATTAGATATCTTGCTCTCCCTCTCTAGTAGTCTCGCATACATTGTACTTGACTGGAAATGTCGGCTGCACAATTTCAATCCAGTCACAAACATTAACTGTTTGTACCTTTCGTAACAAGTAAGTATATAGGCAATACAAGTAAACAATAGCTTACGGTAGTTTTGCTATGTTGTTCTACGACTGGTTAAATACAATGGGATTGGTGTTTACTTCAAGCTCACAAACTTCAATTTAAAGAATATTTATATGATGATATTACATCAGCAATTTCATAAGAAAATGAAATTGGACATCTACTATCTGCTGCATTTTAAGGTAAGACAGACAACATTCAAATATATAATAAAGGAGTACATAGAATAACTTGAGGATTTGAAAAATAACAAAAAGAATAAATTGATATAGCCGGGCGAAGGCTCTGTTATTATTATTTGTTGTACCAATAGGTAAATTAATCCGGTAAGCATGGTTCTTGATGACGAACAGAAATGAAAACATAGACCTTCAAATAAAGTCGATCAGAAGCTGTCAATGATCCAATATGACGCATGATTAAAAAAACTTTTTAAGCTAGTCGAAATAGAGCCGAAAAACGAATTCTAACGAGATTGATGATATCAAACAAGCGAAATTATTTGGCAAACCATTGTATCCAGAATATACTGCATGCCTTAGGTAAAAATAGTGGTTGATACTAGAAGCATGCTGTTATAAAGACCATTTGTGTAAATATCCAATAATACACGGCGTAAAGGGCCAGACGAACTACATTTAATTCTGTAATCAGAGTATATTTAAATTGTAAAATATTTCTTTAGCGACACGTTGGATTTCTTAAATAAGGTAAAATCGAATTGCTAAGAAGCCTACAAGCTGATTTTAAAATGTTCTTTGCAGTTGGAAAACTACAACGACGTTTAACTAAATACTGCTATAAATTTCTCATCTATTTTGATGACAATTTCAAAAGGTATATAGCATGAAATTAAATCAAAGGAATAATGCAATTCTGTTTTATACAATTTAGTTGCTAAGACATGACAGTGCTCAAAATAAATTTTGATGAGGGAAAGATGAAGATGATGAAAAAAGGCCAAATGAAATTAGGCTTTACACATACCAAGACAATATATGTCAATATCTCGTTTAAAACGACAGGTCGTCCGAAATATTTAATCGTAGAATTAAAGGGGCTTTGGTGATTTGCTTGAACAAAACACAACTGATGTTTGCTTATTCAGAAAAACGCCAGTAAACATAAGTTTAATTGATATACTCTCAGCATCGGATTGGTCCACCATTGATTATTTATACAAATACAATAGCCTCCCAGTGCAACACGTAGTCCGAAATGCTAAATTACTAAGAAAATAAATTCAGTACCATGTCAAAATTCATAAAGCCAGTAATTTGACGACTGTTTCCAAAGTAGTTTCCAACATTTCCAATAAAAATTATAACACAAACTAGGCGCATTTCAAGGCGTTTAGCCTGGAAAAACCAAAACTTCTTACACACAACAGAAGCTCTTATTTGCAATGTTATTTTATATTCACCAAATAAACGATATAATTAAATGAAAATTAGTAGCGCGGGCGGTGATAACAATTTTATATTTCAAGTTTGCAATCTTGATATAAAAATCTGTCCCATTAAGTACATATCTTTTTCTGTATAAACTTAGCATTGTATAATGTGGAAAAGGTGAACCGGTTTCTCCTTATTGGACACTCATCATGCACTGTCAAGATTTTGCCGCGGAATGAGTTTGAACCTAGGCACTTCTGCTTCGGAATCTGTGCCACTCTGCCGAACACTGCACACAATTTTCAGACATATAATAAATGATGTTATTTGGTTATCATTTCTTTTATGTGACGCCTATGTGGCCTACCTTTAGACTTATAGTTCCATTTAACCGTCATCAATCTGTCATGATAGAACATACACCAAGCTAGCTGGAGACGTGTATTGAACTGAATATTTATATAGTAACGCAAGGGGGTTGGTCAATATTAACATTAAATCTCAAGTTATGGTTTATAGGCTGCATCAAATGGAAAGTCTGACAAGTCTGGTGGACCTAAAATTCTGCATGGCCTTTATTAAAAATATGTCTCACTTTGAGCATTACTTTAGCAGTTCATGATAATATTGATCTTTTAAAAAAGGTTTTACATATAAGTTACTAGCAAACGAGTAAGGTTAACTGACAAACTAATGGCCCGCATACAATGCAATTAACAAATATATCAAGATGTGAACAGAACTAACGATAAGATGAAATGAAATTACAAACAAACGAAGTCTTAGATTATATAAAATTGTAGATTATTATGTAAACAGATAATGTTAAAGAAGGCTTACAATGAAGAAACACAATAAAGACAACAATGGCAGAATAGATTAAGAACGGAAATAATTGGTTCTTCATAAAGCCAAGAATAGTCGAAAATAATACTAATGTTGGCTTATTTTGAGCTATTAGAAAATAAGGGCTTTGAAGAAAAGAATAGATAAAATAAAATATTTATAAAATGAATCATCACATAATTTAAATAGCTTAACTGTCACATTTTTAACCTATTTTGCATAAATTTCAGGGTATTTGGTCAAAGTTTCTTCCCTAAACATTTCCAAGCAGCGCTTCTTAAATTTTGCAACTACTACATTAATTAAATACCGTTTGTTGCGAAGAGCTAATATATATGCAAGTATGTATTAGGTTTTGCGAACCTAGTAACAAATTAGTTCAGTTTTGACCAGAAGGATAAACCAAAGGCAGCATGAACGAAAGTATAATCTCATGCACAGTCGTTTCGTGCTTACTGGCGACTCATCAGTAGGAGCCAGTATTGAGCCCTTAACCACTATATATTTGGTAGAAGAATATACCGTCCTATTATTCCACATTCTTCTACCAAATATATAGTGGTTAAAGGCGTTATCTAGCTCCTACTGATGAGTCGCCAGTAAGCACGAAACGAATGTGCATGAGATTATACTACATTAATTATTGGAATAAATGAGTTTTTAACTGATGTAGCATTAATTACATTTCCTTTAGATGTTATTCCAAACAATTTACTATATAATATTGTTAGACGCTTACATTGGAAGAGTGTTATTTGCATATAACCGTTCCAGTTTAATAATGGCCAGTTTTGATTCAATTGCGAGCTAGATCTGCTCTATTAATGTGACCAGAATAACATGTAGTTCTATGTTCTCGCCATCTAAATTAATCGCTCGTCTGGCTACTCCGACGTAAACTTAATTACAATCACAACAGGGACTTTCATAAACAACATATATATCCAATGTCGCGATTCATTACATTTGATTAGGAAGGAAACTGCTTTCTAGTGTACATGTTTCTTTCAGAGCAGTTCTTATATTATATTTCGCAGGCAACGTTTTTGCCTTCCCTTCTAAATCAGAGTAATGTATAAATAAATATATAAATAGTTTTAAAAAAATAATTTCTTTTATTTGGCAGCAAAGACCATCTGATTGAACAACCGGTGGGATAAAGATAAAAGTCACAAGTAGGGTTGTGTGTGGATGATGGAATTTGTGACTAGCTATAATTTATCGATAATGATATCAGTGGGACTGTTAGAAAGTGAGAAAGAAAAGTGCGTTTTTAGCAACGTCGTGTCAGTTTAGCATGAAAAAATATGAATTTCAATTAACTAAAACAAAATTAACCAGAATAAAAGCTTGAGAATAATCATGATTCTAATGCCATTTACAAGATTTGCTATCTTGAGTTGCGCGAATTTTAGACTTTCTTTAGAGGGCGAGGAAAACCGCCAGCGACGATTCAATCTCTCTGTTTTATTCTGACGAGTTTCCGTTAAGTAGATGAAATTGAATGAAGATATTTAATAGAGTAATAATGGCAAATCAATAGAAAATTTAAAAAAAATAAATATTAAATATAAAGATGACCATTTGGGATGTTTAGAATCACTAGCGTGGCGTCTAAAGTGGAGACAGTGAAAAGAATCTTAACGTCTCGAAACTTGTGGAGAGGCTAGAGAAAGAGATATCGTTAAAAAAGTAGTATAACATGTGCTAATGAACAAGTTTCGCTTCTAGTTAGTGTTCTCGCATAAGAATTTGTTAGATTAGAGTAGGTTAACCTCCTTCTTAATCTCGTGCTGAGGTAAGCGTATAGTCTTCCTGGTTAGTGCGTTAAATACACGCGTGGTATATGAAAGATATTGATATGTTAAAGATGTTGAGAGTATGATTGGATTGAATTGAATAGTTGCAAATGCGCGTGACATTAAGCTGCATAGAAAGCTAAAAATTCGAAAGTGAAGGGCAAGTTAAGACTTCATGTAAGAAGCAAATAACATAAAACTGTACAGTGAACCATAGAAGTAAGACATTTTCGAAGATCTGATGCTCTCGATAATTTTGACTGCGAGAGAAGTCACGTTTCAAAAATCTAGAAGCAGTATGCTTAATGGCAAAGAAGAAGGTATACGATGAGATGGCTATAAAATTAACTGGTGTAGGTAGCGTCATTCGACGTCGAAGGCTTGCCTATTGATGATTTGATTAATAAGATCGTCAATAAGTTAAAGTGTTAGAGCTCAGGTAAATGACGAGTTGCTTAATCTTGATGTACGTGCAAGGTTGTTTCGCGCTTTGAAATAAGGTGCTTAACTTGTTCGTCGAACGTATTTAATGGATAGAGATAATAGAGTCTAGGTGGGAGATAAGACATTATTGATTTGGGAAAAATTCGAAGATATGTTGTCGAGCATTATTTATTCTTTCCAGAAAGTGGCATCACAAAGTCGGCTAAACTCTTCTAAATCAACGAAACTGCTGTATGCGTATATAATCTCTCTTTGAAGTAGAAGAAAAGATAAGGATTAGCAAGGATACCTGACAGATGTTTGGATTGAGGAAGATTTTCCGCCTTTTGGCGTTGATCAACACTTCTTATAGGGGATGCATTTAAGTTGGCTGTTTCCTCGGGTAGGAAATTACACATATTAAATCAGCAGGTTGCCATCGAAGAGCCCGGATGGGTTCTGATTCTAAGATGTTCCAGTTAGCAAGAGGAAAATTGAGGTCTTCCACAACGATGTATCGATCGGACGAATGAGAGAAATTTGTGAACAAGAGTTTGGCCCCAGTAGTGTAATTATTTATTGAGAAATTTGAAGGTTGATGGGCAACGCAAAAATATAGGCTGTGATATAAAATCACTAAATGAAATGCAAAGAATTCTAGTTACAGTGAGTTAGAAGTACTAAGGCTATTAGGCACGAGAGAGAAACGGACGCATGCAGTCAATCTTTTCCCTCGGCCAAAAGCTCAGTCGCTGCTGAATAAGGCATATGCTGTAATGAGGAAACGATCATCACAACCGTGTTTCAACAAGAAAGTGCATGTCCAGCTCGTTTAAAGATAGAAATACACGCATCTGAGTGATTTTTGGTGAGAGTGACTTGCAGATAATAAGAATTGCCGGTAGATATACCGGGGAGGAAAAGCGTTCAAGAGTTTTAGAGCGTCGGCCAGAGTTGCGAGCATGAGATGATATGAGTGATTTTACGATTGTTGATGACATTTGAATGTTCATCATCAATCTGGACCTTATTATTCCAGCTATTGCCAGGAGGGTGGAGGAAATGAGGGTTTTTTGAACTAGACGGAGACGGTCTTCCAGGGTTCGAGCAGCGGCACTAAAACAGTGTCACAATTTGCGTCGAGACCAGTTCAGAGGGTGTGTTTTTACTGTTCTAGAAGGCGTTGGTTAGGTCGGAAGGAAAGGATATTTCAAGTGGTAACTCATAGACTCGCTCAACCATGGGGCTCTGATGTTTAGAATCTGCATGGATAGTGCGAACCGATTTTGTTTTCACCAGCGACAATTTCTGCACCACCACACTGGGATGATGCTCGCTGCAGGCAGTTTCTTCAGACCAGCAACGGAAACCGGAAATAAAGGCCCGATGTAGTATTTTATAAGTTGGCCCGGAAGGCCACGAAGGCACGGTAGAGCTTGGTTAAGCTGGGTGTAATTTGTGGACACTATGCGCGCTAGCTGTTCTTGAGCGCATTTAAAAATGACAGTAGCTCAGTGCGATAGAGGCGAGAGTTGAAACTTCATCGATTATGCCTCCAATTAACGAGCGGTAGTTTTTAAATTTGATTCACCCAGGAAAAGTGACTCGAATTGCGGAATTGGTTGGTATCACTACTAGAAAGCTTCGGGCTAATTCAACATAGTGCCATAACACCTTGATTTAACTTTCCCTGCCAAAAGCAAGTTGGTCGCGGTTTCAACAATACATGCTCAGCGTTAGAGAGTCTCAAATCTCAAGCATAACCCTTGCTGGCAGAGATATCTTTTATATAATGAAAGATATTTCCCAGTTCTTCGATCATTTCAAAGAAAAGCTCATCTTTTGAAAGACGAGAGAGTGGGGACCAAAGAAATGGATTGCGTTTGCTGTTATCGCGCAAAGCAACCTCTCCAACAACCACGTTGTGAATTTTATCGCAAAAGGCGTGGTTGCAAAGTGGCTAGAGCCCCAAGCAAAACCATGATAACAGCTATTTGTTGTTGAAGTTCAGCAAGATTGGATAGAGCCTCCTGGGTTACAATTGGCGTAGTTGATTGGGATGGCAACACCTGGTTCATGACAATGTAATGTGATAAGAAATTTAAGATATTTGGATGGTAATCGATCCGTACAGAAGAAAATGTGGACAAACTAAAGTATAGAATAAATCTACAAATTCAATTATGATTGAAATATATAGAGAACACATTATATATTGTAAATGGATGAAGATTCACAGTGGTTAGATCATACGAGATATCTAGGAAGTCTAAAAAAAAAAGAAAAGAAAACGAACAACCTGATCCCAGTTCAAAATAATAGAAAACCACGAGCGAAACGACACCGGCTTTTGCGCTTTGTCAGATTTCACACCTATTTTTACCCTTTGTCTTCTAGTCAACTCAGAAGTCCTGCGATCTGGCCCTGTAAGGTTCAACGTCAAAACTTCTTATGATGTCGCTCATTAAGGATAATAATATATTTACTGTGTAGTCGTTAAAGTTGAATATTGCTTTTAAATTTTAAATTCGTGTTTTCAAAATATAAACTCGCGTATCCTTAAGTTGCGTACTGGCAAAGACATAAGAATACCTATCTTCATGCAGTATGAGTGCTTAGGCTTAGCATGCATTAGTATTTCTGAGTATTTACTTTATCTATAATCATCTCTTGCGAAGTCGATGGTTTGAAAAATGATTTTCTTATATCATTTGAAAATAAACAGGTGAATTGCGTGTGCGTGTATGCGCGTATCCGTGTCACAACACTTGAATTTCCTAATTTATGATTGTATATATTTAATCAAAATTAATCTCTTTCGCTTTCCAAGTTGGCTAAATACATTAACAGAGATTGCAGAAGGCTTGATTTCTGGCGAAGACAAAACCGCATTTTCTTTCCATGTATTGTAAACATACTTTATACCTCATTAATAAAATTTATTTCTCAGTTCAAATTTTTAAACAAATTCTTTGTAGTGAGACGTCTAATAATGACTGCGTTACAGTTTAAAATTCTATCTCAAATTGCGAAGTAGTAACAAAATATAAATTCGCTTTATAAACGTCTTCGGATATCAAACGAAGGTAACACCGACGCCATAAATATCGTATTCAATAGCTGTTTGAGAAAGACGAAATTGCGGCGACAGACCACACCAAATTACACAATAATTATTTCAGTTGGCAGCAACACTTGAATAAAAGGCGACGATTCAAGACTTAAAGAGCCGAAATATTTGCATTTCCAAATACGACAACGTATACCTCGCGTGATCGCTAATTAGACTGCAAATTGAATAGAAGCTGGTAGTTTGTATTTCTTAGCCATACATTTGTACCAAACCTAAATCGTGCGACCAGATTAACACTTGGTCCTAAGAAACAATTTTTTTACTATTTCGTATAAAGCGGCGGACTGATGTAATTTTTTATTGGTCACACAGCTATCTGGCAGCCTCGTGCTTTTGAGGTATTGGGTGTGCTAGTAATAAAGATACGCAAAATTTATGCGACTCAGTACAGCGCTTTGTGTGCGTCAGAAGCCTGCAGCCGTACATATTTGCTTTGAACCTAGGTGGGACACCTGACGTATGAGAAAAGCAGATTTCTGCTAAATAGTTTACCGATTAAAACTAAGATGACAATTTGAACTTTATATAATGTTCCGAAAACAATTGTGTGTTTTTTGTGGAATAATGCATACCTTTAAATAGATTATTTAAAGGACAGTTTAGTTCTTAATTGTATCTAACTTAGAGAACAAAGCACTACTCAGTGAAGATCAATGGTATAAGCATAATGTGCATATTTTCCATTATAAATTCATGCTCTATATAGGAAGGACATGAAGTTTATCGGCAGTGGCTCTAAATAGAGCCAAATCCACATGATCTGTTGTTTTGAGCAAAACTGGAGGCTAGTGAATAAAAACCGTGTGTCTGTAAACCTGAATGAAAGTTGCTTTTCCGAAACAGGATTAATTTAAATTACCTGATCTGCGTTTCGACTAACGCAGCTTTTATTGTTCCAGTATTTTTCTTTCTTTAAAATATTTCGGCTACCTTCATCGGTGGCCTTGTTCAGTTGGTCCATACTCACAAGTTTAACAAATTAGTTTCATTTGTTAAATCTGTGAGGATCGACCCAACTGAAGAGGCTTTACCGATGCAATGTAGCCAGATAATATTAAAAGAAAGACAATTAGTGGAGCCTTACGCTGCGTTCTGAATCCGGGTAATTCTATGTAATACGGTATTAAGCTTACAAAAACTGTTGATTTACTGAAAAAGAACTAATTTTGATAAATATTTTTTCAATAAGTTACCGATGTCAATTTAACTTTTATTATGTCGCGAGAATTTGAATGTGTGAATGCCCCATTTACTCAGATCAAACTTGAGATCAAACTACGATCTATGGACTTCTTATAACTTCTGTTCGTTCAGAGGTTGGATTTAGTAAGGCCACTGAATGTTGGTCTGTTTAGTAAGAACAATATTTCATGCGAAATTGCAAAGTAACGTTCCAGAATCAGCAAAACTTCACCTAAATGGCTAGAGCGAAAACTATCCTTTTTCTGCTACAACATGTGTTCGGTTAATCACTCGTGAATACAAGCATATCATAAATTGAAAACTTTGGTTATATTGCACGTTTTAATTAAGGTAATGGCTAAAAGTTTTCAAGCTTTGCAGACTGGTCGTATTATATGGTGACGTGGCGGCACAGCATGGATGTCAAATTTGAAGGCGGTGCCAGGTAGCAGATTACCAAGCTGTGTGAAAGTGTCTAACTTATTCCTCGATTTATGCTTTGGAATTGCACGCGACATGATTTGATTAAAAAATTATTTACAATTAATTATTAAATATCTTGTATAGTTTGGTTGTCTATATCACGTATGTCCATTTAGATTTGTTTTGGCAAAGCTGTTTTTCGTGAAATGCAACTAATGTGTACAATCCAGAATTATTTATTTACAACGACTATATTGCTAGGCATCATTGACTACCTTAGGACGATGAAATTGCAGACTTCGTCAGGCATGTCCAAAATTGCAGGAAGATTTGAAGTCTGTTAAAATAAGAACAAAAATCGTTTGCAGAAATAAATCCGCTTTGTCAACTCTCTTCAGGTACTTTCATTACAAGAAAGAAAGCTGTGGAACTCCTCAATTGATGATTTTCCTGTAAAATTGTGTTAGGCTAATAAGTGAAGCAACATTAGATTTTTAATATTTTATGTATTATTAAAAAATAATAAGAAATAAAATTTTACCAGCAGTTACAATTGTAACAGTTCAGTAAGAAATCACAGTTTGTCATATTTGATTAGGGCTATAAGGTAGCCTGGCTTTTTTCAATTTAATTATAAAATAGATATTTAATAAAAAGATATTCGAAGTGACTAAAGTATAGATTTTAATCCTTTAAGAGATAACATTTTATGCATGCTATAGGACAATTTTAACTAGCTAATAGGAATTGAGGTTTGAAGTAATTAGATGGATTCATGCTGGCCAATTGCAATTGGAGTTATAGCGCGAGGTTTATATAAACTGGCGCTGATTTTGTTGTAGGCAGATCTGAATTTATTTAAAACGTTACCTTTTTTACCCTTATTGCACCAAGAAAAATTGGGAGTCCATATTTGTCACATAATTGGGTGGATAGTATAGGAAATTAAAGGAATTACACCTAAATTCTTTATTTCAGATTCTAAAGAAATGTCGGCTATGTGATGATGATGCATTACGTGGTGGTAAGACGGGTCTTGCTGACTGCATACCAAGATTGTTCGCTAATTGAAATGCAATTTACATTAGCTCACCATCTTTATTTGTTAAATATGTACACACCAAAAATGGGCCTTCTTGGTTTGAGACACTTGGTGAAAATAAATAGGCTCCTACACAGATTTTATATTATTCAAAGCATTACCGTGTATTTTGGTAGGCTACTTTTGAACAGCATGTACGGGAAACCATATTATATTTCATGATAATAAAAAAGCAATGTATATGTAACTCTGATCAAGGCAATTATTTTTTCTCCCAAACTAAATTTAACTGCTAATATTGACCAGGCACTCTGTCAGTGCCCCAACAACTGAACGCGAATACGGATTTAGAAACGAAATATTTCCGCTCTAAATACACTTGGCTAAAAAACAGCGAATTATTCTTAACAAAGCTTATAATGTAGAAAAATAATATGTATATATGATATCTTCTTTATTGTGAGGATACTACAGTCTTAATGTGAAGTGGAATTGAATAAAGGCAAATTTCATATCCATAAAAATAGTGTATTATAAATTTTTACATCTAAATTGAAAAATATAAATTGGACTAAATTTTGACAAAACAAGGATGGCGAAATGCTGAATACTGAAATTAACATGCAGACAGATATTAATTATATTACCAAAAACAGAAATAACAACAATGATGGGATTAACAATTATAAACAAAATAAATCAGTATTAATAAAAATAATAGCAGTAGTAATAATAATAAAAAAAGTGATTAGGAAAGTCTTCTTTAACAATCTGTAGGTTGTAAAGGCTTTCAGTAACAATTTAAGATGTACACATTGAGCCAGGTCGTACACAGATGCAGTAAAAATTGAAAAACAGATTTTCAAAAGACGTTGTAGCCCACTTTCTCGAGGCTTGGCACATTATGAGCTTTAAAACAAGTTTTGACGGAAAAAATACTTCAATTTTTATTCAAACAATGCGTATTTTAATTCATTTTTAAAAGTTTGAGCTCAGTCAGTTTTGTGTATGAACTACGAAAATTGGGAAATTCTCCTCGTAGTGAAGATTTACAATGTAATAAAATAAACTTCTACAACACAGATCTCAACGTAATAAAGTGAATGCAGAAAATCAAAGATCATTCAATTGATGACGACTTTAAAATATTAGAACTAAGGAAACCGAGTGCGAAATGCGAATGATAAAGTTGGCACACAAAACAGTCACCTGTTTAAATTAAACTACTGTTCAGACTATTTATTTTAAAATTTAACTATTGAGCTTTGTTCACTCGAACATTCCAGAATTTGATATTTATTTACAGGCCCGAGTGGCTCAGAACGCGATGTCGATAGAACCGGCCGAGTAGTTCAGATCGTGAAATGGAAATGAGTTGCGTATTTCCAAATCACTTAGTTGTAAAGTCGTTTTACCGTAATTTGGACTTTAAAATGAAAAATGGTTTGTGTGTTGGTATTCATTTGTCCTAGCCAATGCATTTCACGTAGTTAGTTTGTTGCATTTTACTGTTTGCGTTTAGTCTGACATATTTAAAAACGTTTCTATTGAACGTAATAGAAATCGTAGTCGAGCAAATATTTGGTGTAAAATAAATAATTTCTCTATGTGTTATATAAGCCACCTTTACAATAATGTAGTCTCTGATAATAAAGACTAGAAAAACCAATGTCAATTTCATTCCTTGCCAAGTTTTCTAATTATTAGTCATTATCACCGAGGTTATATCGAAATGCCCGTTTAATCATTAAAGAATCTCGAATTTTGCTTCTGGAACTTAGTAATTTGCCATGCATTTGAAGTGACAAGCCTGTCCACAGCGCATGCTTTGCGCTTTAAAAATGATAAATGGTTTTAATATATTCATAGAATTGCCAAAAATTAGTTGATTGTGCAATCTATTAATGTGCAGGTGGACTAGCGTATATAAGTTTACATGGAATTCTCAGACTAGAAGCATAAACTATTGGGTGCTGTTTTTATAGAAAAAATATATGTGCACTTGTGTATTCAAAGTTGCTTACCTAGTTACAAATTAGTTAAAATAGGACAAGAAGAATAAACCAAAGACAGTATGAGCGAAAGGTATAATTTCATATCAAAATGTGTTTCGTGCTTACTGTCGAGTCATAAATAGGAGTCAATACTACCCCCTATACCCACGATAATCCTGATCAAGGAATGTGGACAAGTGTTTGATGCAATCTTCAATACCTATATATATATATATATATATTTATATATATATATATATATATATATATATATATATATATATATATATATATATATATATATATATATAAGTAGTATGTGACAATGAAACTTCAAAATCAATCCAGTAAACATATTTAATTGTACAACTCTTAATGCAGATTTGTATAAGTTTAAGTAGAATTCTCAGTCTAGAAGCATAAACCATTGTGTGATGTACACCAATCATCATATTATGTCCCTAAGGCGCGACAGCTTTTCCAAAATCCTATTAAATTGAAGGAAAATGCCGTTTTCCTTTGTCTAAATCATTACTGATTTTCATCATGTCCAGCTCGCCAAGTAAAAGACGAGGATTTCAGAAAGAATTAAAATCCACCAAAACGGTCTGCTTTCCGTGAAAACCTCGAAACCTTTAATTCTCAAAATTGTAAATTTCGACTTCAAAATCAACCACTAAACATAATAATTACCGAAACTGTAATGTGTATTAGCTACATCATTTTGTTGATATGATAAATTTAAACTAAATTAAGATAAAAAGCACATTCTGATGCTGTGCTTTTCCAGCAAAGCCTCATACGCTGTCTATGGCCAGCATCAATTATCGAATTTTGTTTATTTTTGACATGCTATTTTTCTGTTCAGCAAAACTACCGACTATTAAACCGTTGATAGTGGATTTTAAAATGAAATACAATCTGTAAACAGTCCAGTTTTTAAAACAAAGTGAGAATATCGATCGGAAACGCAATGTAGAAATATCAATCACACATACAGACAGAATACCGCCAAATTATCAATTCTTGCTTTTTTTGTTTTTCAGGTATATAACTTTGAAAAATATTCAGAGCAATTGTAATTTAACACAGAATTGTCAATTTCTACATAACATGACTGATTTATAATGGGAAATTCTCCTCCATCCGATGAACTCCCGCCTAAGGTCGCTCAGCGTCCTCGGATAGAAGCATCTTAGTTTGAGTTGGAAGTAGCCATATTATCCTTCGGTAACCGAAATCCGCCCTCATTTCTGACCTTTTTATGCTTTATTAACTGTGCATTGAAAGAAAACTAGAGACTAATTTATAGTGGCTAAAAACAACGAAGTAAGGGAAAGTTTGACGCTTAGTTTTTTGTACATGCTGAGAACAACAATGGAATGTGAATACAAATCACTGAACCAAAAGTCGGTTTTTGACCCACTAATAAGTAAGCCAGTTTTTTCGCGCATGGTCATGTTTATCAAATATTTACATCAAGTAACATGAATATTCAATTCAGCTGCATTGAAAAATTAGGGAATAGCTGCAAGTAAATACTTTCAGGTTATATTGCAAAGGTTTTATATGAACGCTGGTAATATGAACTAAATTTATTGCATCCTTATTAAAATGGGAATGAAGCCAAGAGTTGCAGCGTCAATAACTAACAGTTGCGGTCCTCCAACTGTTTATCGCAAGTAAACGCATACGTCAAATGCGAGCGAAATTATTTAACCTGTCTATATAGACTTCTATGAATGTAAGTCAAAATTGATTTTTTATATTGATCGAGATAGCTTTGCATTTGATACAGAATGATCGCATTAACATTTACATAACTATGATTAATTAATTGGTGTAGTTGTGGGTATGTTAATATTTAATTAACCTATGTTGTGCCTAGGACATGACTAAACCTAGACGAACATTTCGGTGAATGATTTGCGACACCCGTTTTGGGGTATCCTCTGCAGTCGACAGTTGATTATACAAATAATGGCAAACCTCATAATTCAATAATACCTGTGGAATTGCGCCTTTTTCTTAAATATATCCTTTCTTGCACAGGATAACGAAATATGAAAACACAATAGTATATATTTCTACTTTCTGTTACGCTGTTAACTCAAAAGTTAATATTTTTCATATATAAAATGAATAGTAGATGAAACCTGCAAAAAATGCGACTCTATCACAAAATAACCTCATCACTATTTTCGAATTCAGGCAAGCATAAAAGCGATAAATATGCATATTTTTAGGACACCTTTTCTACAATGATTTCAGGTAACATTTTAACAATTTTGCACACACAGAAATGTATTTATTTGTCTGTATATTAGCAAATTGTCATTGTTAAACAAAATTTAGTTGACAACAAAAAAAATTGGCGAACCAATTTTTACCCATTCAAACGACTTCAACTTCATTTATTGCCTCGTCTTCGTGATAAAAACCTGTGTTTCTACCATCAGCAGCAAAACCTTCATTGGTTTCTCCATCTTTTGTTGTTTTCTCCGAGTTACTGTTCACCTGCAGATTGTCTTCCTGGTCATCTGCACGCTGCTTATTTTTCCTGCAAAATGTTATACCTTGAAACAGCATCTTCGGATACAGACGTGAATTAAGCTGCATTATCCGACGTTGTGTGCGCAATAGATGGCCTTTTTCTTCAATCTTGAATTGTTTAAAGTAGCGATTGGCGCGGCCAATTAACCCAAAAGAAGCGTAAAATACAACAAAATAAATGTTTACAGTTAAATACTGTTTGTTGCGAAGAACTAATATATATGTAAGTACTGTCGTAAAGTCCATCCCCTCCTCAACGTGGTACGACGGTGTCAACCATGTCTCGATGGCCGATCGTACATGGGCTAACGGGGCTATGGCGGTGGTGTCACCAGGGCGTGGTGGATTTCCGACCGGCAATCGGATCTCCTATAAAATACCACATGAGCCCGACGACGGCACCATGACTCGGCGTGTGTTCCCCGCCACAAAAGGGTTCAACAGCCACAGAATTACATGGACTCCTGGACAGTACCCCGTACTTCCGAATGGCGAATGAGCTCTCAACAGCCACCGGCAACCATGCGACTTACTGCTGCCTTGCAGCCTGCGCTTGGATGTGCAAAGGCTAGAGGTGCGTCCTCGATCAAAAAGCCGAGTGGTGAGGGGACACCACTTGTACCAAATTCCCAAGAAACTCCATGAAATGATATCAATGGAGCCGGCTTATCCTCCAAAAGGAGTCAGCCGCAGTAAATTAAGTAAAAAAGATATATGCAAGTATGTATTGGGTTTTGCGAACCTAGTAACAAATTAGTTCAGTTGTGACCAGAAGGATAAACCAAAGGCAGCATGAACGGAAAGTATAATCTCATGACTTAAATGGTTGGTCTGCATACTGATACCATCGCGCAAACAACCAGGTATTTATTCAGTTATCGATTCCTTTGAGACTTTTAGCAGATTTGAAGTAATAAATGCTGAAGATAGAACTGCAGTGGCTATAGATTTAACGATTTTCTGTCTAATGGCTATCATATATAATTGATCGAGTCAATTATTATAAGGGAAAGCCCAAAGAAAATGATGTGTTCGGGACCAAAAAATAAAGCAATCTACCTGAAAAAAATTGACGTTTGCGGGACAAGTGATCGCATTCGCAGGTCTGTAAAATCTTAATTACCTTAAATTTCCCTGTGCTTAGCTTTTTTTCTAATTGATTGATGGGTTCTCACTGGTCCCGTGATTCTGAGGCCGTCCTTCCAGTGCTTGTCCGGAAATGATTTTTTTTAAAAGACTTGCCGATATTTGTTCGAATTTTGTGGGACATCATTTCCTGTTCCATCTTCAGGGTGGATACAATACTGACAAAGAAACCTACTTTTGATAAATGTGATATCCTCATTCAAGACAGATTTATTCATATTTATTTTACTTCGTAAAGTATTGGTCTTCTTACCTCCAAGGCAGCATGCTGCCTTTGGTTTATCCTTCTGGTCACAACTGAACTAATTTGTTACTAGGTTCGCAAAACCTAATACATACTAACATAAACGTTTTACAAATTTTTATAGTAATGCAAGCTTTAATAAAACTCTTTGCATCCTCCCCATACAAAATGATTTTAAAAAATTTTACCAGATACAAGACTCATTTCATTTTCATTTTTTCCTTAACTGTCTACCATCGCACGCATACATGTTAAAATAATTAAAAAATTAAATTAAAAACGTTGATACAATGTGTAATACAATGAGAAATCAATCTGGTCACTTCGACTTCAGGTGCAATTCCTGGACATGGTATTTTGTTGCTTGCAAAGATCACACGTTTGCAGTATCTAGCAAGTAAAAGGCAACAGCCGTTAATGTCGATCTTAAATATTGCATGATCGAATTATCTCAATCAACTTCACTAGGCCGGTTCGACAGGTGTTTTATTACTCGAATGAAAGAACATGGCAGCTTAAACGTTTATTTCAAACCAAAAAGTGCATAAACGTCTTCAGTTGTGTAACATATCATTGAAACCTCGCACATTTGTTCTCTTGACATAGTATCTATGGTAATTAATAGAATCAATATCAGAATTGAATTAGCCTCTTACGAAACTTTACGGACAATCAAACAGCAGCCAGATTTGTGCAAGCAGAAAAGCGTGTCTATTTATTGAGTCTAAACTGGATGTGATGCACGCAATTGATTGGTTGTCTACATGCATTATTTACGTTTATATGAGAGATATATATATATATATATATATATATATATATATATATATATATATATATATATATAGCGGTATATATATACTCGATTTTACTGCATCCACCAAACAGCTTCGAAAATATTGTACCAAATCACGCGCGATGTCGCGATTTTTTGACCTTATTCATCCTGATCTCTACACGATGTAAATTCGACAAAAGTACCCAATCAACAGTATATTAAGTACTGCCTGGCTAGATAAAAATTATTTCAAATCAGACTAGGAGGACAAACCAAAGCCCGATTGACAAAAATATATTACCAAATAAACACATGTCTTTCGTGCTTACTGACGGCTCATTACTAGGAGACGATACACATTGTATATTTTGTCAAGTAATCTAGGAAAAAATATTTAAAGTGAATTGGCTGGGAAGTCGCATTGCCGCCTCGATACGCGTCCATATATACGTTTGTAGTGTGAGCACGAAACTTGTGTGTACATTTAATTATACCCTTTTCTCACTCTGACTTTAACGTATCCTTTTGGTCCAATTTGAAATAATATTTTACTAGGTACATATTACGTAATACACAAAGGCATTTTACTTAAAAAATGTAGCGGCTAATCTATTAACATGCGATTTTCATTGAAACATGTTTTGCAGCTTTCCTAGTTTTCTAATGGGCAATCATAATCCGTTTTCCATGTGCAAAAATAAAAAGAAATTTTATCAGTTACAAGAACAGTTTTTTCTCATATTCTTCTCAAGTTTCTACAAATGAGCTTAATTTTAAATGTACATTGAAAGGCAAAACAAAAAATAGATATAAGGCGTGGAGAGAGCGTTAAATCAAGCACCAACCAATTAATTGTATGCTTCACATGCAGTTCGTAAACAATGCCCGAATATACGTTTTCTGCTTTTCAAAATCCGGTTGCAGTTTCCTCAGCCATAGTGCTTCGTAATTAGCTACCTCGTATAGGTTATTGCATATAAAATTGCTTTAATTTTCACGTCTGGAAAAACGCACATTCCATTTTTCAACGACTTCCTTTGCAATCGCAGCTGTGTATTCACAATTTGATTTGAAACGGGCGTTTAAGTTGCAACAATCTTTTGTTCCAGCGACTAACGGTCTGGTCAAACGGTCGACTTAAGTTGATCAACTACTTGCTGATATATATATATATATATATATATATATATATATATATTGGTAAATGATATTTTAAGTTGATATTAACGACTGGTTCTCTTTAATCGTTGATAAAGGCGAATGTTTTACCTTAAATAACAATCTTGGTTAAGTTGTTGTTCGTGATCAAATAACTGCCACTCCTATGAAATGCTCGCCTAAGGAAAGGGGCCATTGTAGAAAAACGATATTCGAATTGGAGATGAACCTTCTGATGGTTAATCAGAAGGAAGATAACTTTAAACCAAATTATGAACTGTTACGCCTTAGGAAATACATAACTAATAATGATGCGATATGCTTGAAAGTTGACAAAGCTGGAGTAATAGCTTTAGTGAATCAGTCAATTTATGATTAAAAATGTATAGACACTGAAAATAACTATGTATAAATAAAGGACAAACGGACAAGTAACAGGGTGAAGTTAAGACATTGATAAATATAATGACTAAATCAGAGTAATTAGTGGAAACGCATAGTGTCACACATATTCAAACAGATACAATCCCGCCTAATGCGCATAGTTTAGTAAAAGTGCATAATAAAGGAGAAAAATGAAGGATCATTGTAAACGGCAAAAATACGACAATTTTAAAAATTTCTAAAGTTTGTTTTTATAAAACGAGGAAATATTCCTACTTCTTAGAAATTTCATAGATTTGGTCTATACATATAGGTTTTTGAGAGTGACAGATTAGCAAACTTAGATATTATGTCTATGTGTCCAAATAACCATGTACCGTTGGCGTTAGAATGCAATATAAGATTCTTAACTGAATATCCGCAGATTATAATTGGAAGCCATATGACGTTGCGAAATGTGCTGAAATTGTTAAAACATGTGTATTTTGTCTAAAAAATTTACCTAAATAGAGGAATGACACTAACAAATGAGAAGCGTTTATATAATTAAATTAAATAAATAATTACCATAATCAAGATGGCGATCTTGATATAAACACATGACACATTATAAAGATACTTTTGTAAGTATAAACTTAGAATTTTATACTGCAGAAAAGGCAATTCATCCAGTATATACATTGAGATTGGACCGTCCTATTATCCCACAATCCTTACCCAAATATATATTGTTTAAATGGCGTGATACCGGCTCTTACTGATGAGTCACCAGTGATCATGAAACGAATTTGCATGAGATTATAATTTCCGTTCATGCTGTCTTTGGTTTATCTATCTGGTCGCAACCGAACTAATTTGTTACTAGGTTCGCAACACATAATACATACTAATTCATCCAGTAGACGGGTTTCGTCCGTATGGGGATCTCCTCTCGCACTAGTCAGACTTTACCGCGGATAGGGCCCAAACCTGAGCACGACTGCTTCTGAACCTGGTGCTCTAATCACTGAGCCAACCTGCCGCACACTAAACACAACATTAAATAATATACTAATTAATGTAATTGGCTAGTCTTTTTTCTAGGAATCTATTTTGGACCCAAAGTTCCATGGACGTTTAGATGGAACTTTGGACCCAAATGAATGCCATATGGGCTCCAGCTTAGAGTAAAAAGACTAACAGTGTTACATTAGTTGATATAAAACTGAAAATTGTGTGTAGTGTGCGGCAGGTTTGCTCAGGGTTTAGAGCACCAGATTCCAAAGCGTACGGGACCAGGTTCGAGAACTGTTCGCGGCTAATTCTAGTCAGTACGTGATGAGTTTCAAATAAGGATGAAGCCGGTCTACTGGATGAATTGCCTTTATCTACACTATACAATTCTTACTTTATACAGCTCAAGGTATGTACCTAATAGTTCATATGTCGGTATCTAGTTCGCAACCTTGATTGTAGTAAGTGAGAAGCGTTCCAACGGGGCACCATTGTCTGCTCCGGTTTCTATATTACTTAGACATTATGACAAAATAGAAATCGTAAAAAAACACCCAAAATCGAAATTTTACGTAAGATATTTTAAAGCTTTTTTATAATTTGGCAATATGGTGATAATGATTTGGTAAATTTCCATATGCGATCTAAAGTTACTGTTGAAGAGAAAAAGACAAGGAGAGTTAGAAATTGTTGATGTGAAATTGCGGCGGTATGGAGGGATATTAGTAAAGGATGTCTATAAGAAGAATAAATATTCGGGTGTCCTGTTTACCCAAATGACCCGTATATTATGAAAATAGACACTATGAAATCTATGAAATAGAGGAGTCTTAGTATAACTGATTTGAAGTAAAGATAAATTGAAACGAGAAAACTTGAATATTAATTAAAAAAGAATGGATATCTAAATGAATTAATAGATTAGATAATGGAAGGTTTAACGAGGAAAATCGATAGGTTTAGCAGGGAATGCTCAATATAACCGTAGGACTTCGTTAATACCAGAATCCAAATTGAGTAGAAACGTAAGAACATTCAGTGTCAAACATAGTATCTGAACTAAATTGAAACGTAAACAGTAAACTATCAAGCAGAAACAGAATAGAGCCTTTGAACACATTATGGGTATATTAAATACCTTACAAAGACTGTAAACTGGCATATGTAGTGGAAACGATGCGCACAATTAGGGTTAGAAGAGAGGAAACGTAAAACAAGATTCTGTCCAAAGGATAGCTTTGGATGTCTGTAAACGCATTTCCATTTGTAATCGCAATAGATTGACCATGTTAATAAGAATGTCAATTGAAATAAAATCGTAGAATATTATAATGAATGTATCGCTAGGCCAAATATTCAATAAGGCATTAGCCATTAGCAGAAAAAGAAGACCGGATGAACTCAAAGAATTAAATATTCAGATTAAAAGATTAAAAGTTTTATAAAACTGCAAATATATTAGACATTATACGTTTAACTTTTTGCTTCTGTGATTCGTTTTCATTTGTTAGGACGGTTTCCTTAAACGTATATTTCGTTTTGAGTAGTGCTTCATAAATCAGCTGAAACTCGATCAGATCTTTCCATTTCTGCATGAGCACCATTCGCAATTTCTTTAATTGCCCTTTCTCTCATTTGCGCTTTCATGCTCTCTCATTTTAATTGCCTTTGTTATTTTGACGTATGTTTGATTTCGGATTAGCCTCAGTTTTCATTTTCACTCGTGGTTACATTGTTCAAATTAGTCTAGCATTTGCTAGCACTTAGCAAACCAGTATCTACAACATTACTAACCTTACTGTTCGATATTAATTGCTCTATCGATTAGCACGGTTTTAATTTATTTTGAGTCTAAATATGCAATAAAAACTCTAAATTGCTAGAGAAAGTAGCTCAAAAATTTTGCGAATTTTCGAAAGCTTGCCTATGATCTGATATTGTTTGTCATGCCCGAGCTTGATCACTTTAGGTGAGTGTAGCGAAATGTTGGGTATATTTAGGTGTAATCTTAACGTGGATTTCATAGATAAATGACTCGATTATAACAGTGTTTACTCAATACTCCTTGAAAAATATTGCTCCTTGAGATCTAAGCAAAAAATCATATAGTATTATATATTTGAATATGGTTATATGGATATATAGGTAAGTGCGCGTATTTATTAAAGAAATACTAGAATTGGTTAATACTAAGTTGTACTAATGTTTACAAGAAGATGAATTGCCAAAATAGAGTGCTACTTGTGTTATATTTCATTGCACTTACTGTGTTAACATATGTGTGATTATTGAATGAGCGCTGAAGATTACCACCCTCGACAAACGTAGCACTAGCTAGAAAATGCAATTCATCCAGTAGACCGGTTGCGCCCTCGTTAGGAACTCGCTAAATACTGCTCAGATTTGCCGCAAACGGGGCTCAAACCGGTGTAAATATGCTTCGGAGTCTGGGCCTCTATCCGCTTATTTGAAATGATTACATACAAATTCATAACTTAACAGATTGAATATATTTTCCAACTGAACAACGTGTGTATTGTGTTGCATGCGTAGTAAAGTGGATTGAGTCACAGTCTCCGAAGCAAATGTGTATTGGTTCAAACCCCGTACTTGATAATTTCTCAGTAAATATGTAACCGGCCTATTGGATGAATTGCCTTTGCTACCAAATGCAATATTTAATTTACAATGAGAGCATATATGCATATATTGTTAAGATATATAAGTTGCCGATATCAGCCAAATATCGATTAAAATAACAATGCGAATCAACAACTATGCAGATTTCATCGTAATTTTTCAGTCATCGAGAAGTTTTCAAAGTTGCTGTGACCTGGACTTCTACCTAGGAGCATTCGCTTGTCTTCCGTCACACTTGCAATGCTACCAATGTTACGCAAATCATTTATTTTTTAGTTGTATACTAACATATGTTTTATTACTAATCATCCTCTAAGTAGATAGTTTTATCCAAATCCTGGCTTCCGTGGCATAGGTCCGTTTTCCGCAATTC
>JAQBSW010010089.1:0-25858 GCA_029291075.1 Eudiplozoon nipponicum
TGGAAATCAAATTTAGATATGCGGCTCTCACCTCTAGCAGTCTTGCATACATTGAACTTGACTGGAAATGTACGGCTGCACAATTTCTATGCAGTCACGAACATTAACTGTTTGCAGCTTTCGCCACATATACATATATAGGCAATACAATTTAAACAATAATTGATTGCGCGGCTGGTGGTAACAATTCTTTAAATCAAGTTTGCGAGCTTGAAGTAAACACCAATCCCATTGTATTTAACCAGTCATCGAACAACATAACAAAACTACCGCCAGCTGCAACGCACTGACGCGTTTCGACCTTCCATGATCATCATCAGAGTACGACGGCAAACTGACTATCGAGGATCAAACCGCATTGAATATATATGGAAATCAAATTTAGATATGCGGCTCTCACCTCTAGCAGTCTTGCATACATTGAACTTGACTGGAAATGTCGGCTGCACAATTTCTATGCAGTCACGAACATTAACTGTTTGCAGCTTTCGCCACATATACATATATAGGCAATACAATTTAACAATAATTGATTGCGCGGGTGGTGGTAACAATTCTTTAAATCAAGTTTGCGAGCTTGAAGTAAACACCAATCCCATTGTATTTAACCAGTCGTCGAACAACATAACAAAACTACCGCCAGCTGCAACGCACTGACGCGTTTCGACCTTCCATGATCATCATCAGAGTACGACGGCAAACTGACTATCGAGGATCAAACCGCATTGAATATATATGGAAATCAAATTTAGATATGCGGCTCTCACCTCTAGCAGTCTTGCATACATTGAACTTGACTGGAAATGTCGGCTGCACAATTTCTATGCAGTCACGAACATTAACTGTTTGCAGCTTTCGCCACATATACATATATAGGCAATACAATTTAACAATAATTGATTGCGCGGGTGGTGGTAACAATTCTTTAAATCAAGTTTGCGAGCTTGAAGTAAACACCAATCCCATTGTATTTAACCAGTCGTCGAACAACATAACAAAACTACCGCCAGCCGCAACGCACTGACGCGTTTCGACCTTCCATGATCATCATCAGAGTACGACGGCAAACTGACTATCGAGGATCAAACCGCATTGAATATATATGGAAATCAAATTTAGATATGCGGCTCTCACCTCTAGCAGTCTCGCATACATTGAACTTGACTGGAAATGTCGGCTGCACAATTTCTATGCAGTCACGAACATTAACTGTTTGCAGCTTTCGCCACATATACGTATATAGACAATACAATTTAACAATAATTGATTGAGCGGGTGGTGGTAACAATTCTTTAAATCAAGTTTGCGAGCTTGAAGTAAACACCAATCCCATTGTATTTAACCAGTCGTCGAACAACATAACAAAACTACCGCCAGCCGCAACGCACTGACGCGTTTCGACCTTCCATGATCATCATCAGAGTACGACGGCAAACTGACTATCGAGGATCAAACCGCATTGAATATATATGGAAATCAAATTTAGATATGCGGCTCTCACCTCTAGCAGTCTCGCATACATTGAACTTGACTGGAAATGTCGGCTGCACAATTTCTATGCAGTCACGAACATTAACTGTTTGCAGCTTTCGCCACATATACATATATAGGCAATACAATTTAACAATAATTGATTGCGCGGGTGGTGGTAACAATTCTTTAAATCAAGTTTGCGAGCTTGAAGTAAACACCAATCCCATTGTATTTAACCAGTCGTCGAACAACATAACAAAACTACCGCCAGCTGCAACGCACTGACGCGTTTCGACCTTCCATGATCATCATCAGAGTACGACGGCAAACTGACTATCGAGGATCAAACCGCATTGAATATATATGGAAATCAAATTTAGATATGCGGCTCTCACCTCTAGCAGTCTTGCATACATTGAACTT
This sequence comes from Eudiplozoon nipponicum, assembly GCA_029291075.1. Classification (NCBI taxonomy): domain Eukaryota; kingdom Metazoa; phylum Platyhelminthes; class Monogenea; order Mazocraeidea; family Diplozoidae; genus Eudiplozoon; species Eudiplozoon nipponicum. Next base: position 1,897 of record JAQBSW010010089.1, read on the forward strand.
GACTGGAAATGTCGGCTGCACAATTTCTATGCAGTCACGAACATTAACTGTTTGCAGCTTTCGCCACATATACATATATAGGCAATACAATTTAACAATAATTGATTGCGCGGGTGGTGGTAACAATTCTTTAAATCAAGTTTGCGAGCTTGAAGTAAACACCAATCCCATTGTATTTAACCAGTCGTCGAACAACATAACAAAACTACCGCCAGCCGCAACGCACTGACGCGTTTCGACCTTCCATGATCATCATCAGAGTACGACGGCAAACTGACTATCGAGGATCAAACCGCATTGAATATATATGGAAATCAAATTTAGATATGCGGCTCTCACCTCTAGCAGTCTTGCATACATTGAACTTGACTGGAAATGTCGGCTGCACAATTTCTATGCAGTCACGAACATTAACTGTTTGCAGCTTTCGCCACATATACATATATAGGCAATACAATTTAAACAATAATTGATTGCGCGGGTGGTGGTAACAATTCTTTAAATCAAGTTTGCGAGCTTGAAGTAAACACCAATCCCATTGTATTTAACCAGTCGTCGAACAACATAACAAAACTACCGCCAGTCGCAACGCACTGACGCGTTTCGACCTTCCATGATCATCATCAGAGTACGACGGCAAACTGACTATCGAGGATCAAACCGCATTGAATATATATGGAAATCAAATTTAGATATGCGGCTCTCACCTCTAGCAGTCTTGCATACATTGAACTTGACTGGAAATGTCGGCTGCACAATTTCTATGCAGTCACGAACATTAACTGTTTGCAGCTTTCGCCACATATACATATATAGGCAATACAATTTAACAATAATTGATTGCGCGGGTGGTGGTAACAATTCTTTAAATCAAGTTTGCGAGCTTGAAGTAAACACCAATCCCATTGTATTTAACCAGTCGTCGAACAACATAACAAAACTACCGCCAGCCGCAACGCACTGACGCGTTTCGACCTTCCATGATCATCATCAGAGTACGACGGCAAACTGACTATCGAGGATCAAACCGCATTGAATATATATGGAAATCAAATTTAGATATGCGGCTCTCACCTCTAGCAGTCTTGCATACATTGAACTTGACTGGAAATGTCGGCTGCACAATTTCTATGCAGTCACGAACATTAACTGTTTGCAGCTTTCGCCACATATACATATATAGGCAATACAATTTAAACAATAATTGATTGCGCGGGTGGTGGTAACAATTCTTTAAATCAAGTTTGCGAGCTTGAAGTAAACACCAATCCCATTGTATTTAACCAGTCGTCGAACAACATAACAAAACTACCGCCAGCCGCAACGCACTGACGCGTTTCGACCTTCCATGATCATCATCAGAGTACGACGGCAAACTGACTATCGAGGATCAAACCGCATTGAATATATATGGAAATCAAATTTAGATATGCGGCTCTCACCTCTAGCAGTCTCGCATACATTGAACTTGACTGGAAATGTCGGCTGCACAATTTCTATGCAGTCACGAACATTAACTGTTTGCAGCTTTCGCCACATATACATATATAGGCAATACAATTTAAACAATAATTGATTGCGCGGGTGGTGGTAACAATTCTTTAAATCAAGTTTGCGAGCTTGAAGTAAACACCAATCCCATTGTATTTAACCAGTCGTCGAACAACATAACAAAACTACCGCCAGCTGCAACGCACTGACGCGTTTCGACCTTCCATGATCATCATCAGAGTACGACGGCAAACTGACTATCGAGGATCAAACCGCATTGAATATATATGGAAATCAAATTTAGATATGCGGCTCTCACCTCTAGCAGTCTCGCATACATTGAACTTGACTGGAAATGTCGGCTGCACAATTTCTATGCAGTCACGAACATTAACTGTTTGCAGCTTTCGCCACATATACATATATAGAGCAATACAATTTAAACAATAATTGATTGCGCTGGGTGGTGGTAACAATTCTTTAAATCAAGTTTGCGTGCTTGAAGTAAACACCAATCCCATTGTATTTAACCAGTCGTCGAACAACATAACAAAACTACCGCCAGCTGCAACGCACTGACGCGTTTCGACCTTCCATGATCATCATCAGAGTACGACGGCAAACTGACTATCGAGGATCAAACCGCATTGAATATATATGGAAATCAAATTTAGATATGCGGCTCTCACCTCTAGCAGTCTTGCATACATTGAACTTGACTGGAAATGTCGGCTGCACAATTTCTATGCAGTCACGAACATTAACTGTTTGCAGCTTTCGCCACATATACATATATAGGCAATACAATTTAACAATAATTGATTGCGCGGGTGGTGGTAACAATTCTTTAAATCAAGTTTGCGAGCTTGAAGTAAACACCAATCCCATTGTATTTAACCAGTCGTCGAACAACATAACAAAACTACCGCCAGCTGCAACGCACTGACGCGTTTCGACCTTCCATGATCATCATCAGAGTACGACGGCAAACTGACTATCGAGGATCAAACCGCATTGAATATATATGGAAATCAAATTTAGATATGCGGCTCTCACATCTAGCAGTCTTGCATACATTGAACTTGACTGGAAATGTCGGCTGCACAATTTCTATGCAGTCACGAACATTAACTGTTTGCAGCTTTCGCCACATATACATATATAGGCAATACAATTTAAACAATAATTGATTGCGCGGGTGGTGGTAACAATTCTTTAAATCAAGTTTGCGAGCTTGAAGTAAACACCAATCCCATTGTATTTAACCAGTCGTCGAACAACATAACAAAACTACCGCCAGCCGCAACGCACTGACGCGTTTCGACCTTCCATGATCATCATCAGAGTACGACGGCAAACTGACTATCGAGGATCAAACCGCATTGAATATATATGGAAATCAAATTTAGATATGCGGCTCTCACCTCTAGCAGTCTTGCATACATTGAACTTGACTGGAAATGTCGGCTGCACAATTTCTATGCAGTCACGAACATTAACTGTTTGCAGCTTTCGCCACATATACATATATAGGCAATACAATTTAACAATAATTGATTGCGCGGGTGGTGGTAACAATTCTTTAAATCAAGTTTGCGAGCTTGAAGTAAACACCAATCCCATTGTATTTAACCAGTCGTCGAACAACATAACAAAACTACCGCCAGCCGCAACGCACTGACGCGTTTCGACCTTCCATGATCATCATCAGAGTACGACGGCAAACTGACTATCGAGGATCAAACCGCATTGAATATATTTGGAAATCAAATTTAGATATGCGGCTCTCACCTCTAGCAGTCTCGCATACATTGAACTTGACTGGAAATGTCGGCTGCACAATTTCTACGCAGCCACGAACATTAACTCTTTGTAGCTTTCGCCACATATACATATATAGGGAATACAATTTAACAATAATTGATTGCGCGGGTGGTGGTAACAATTCTTTAAATCAAGTTTGCGAGCTTGAAGTAAACACCAATCCCATTGTATTTAACCAGTCATCGAAAAACATAACAAAACTACCGCCAGTCGCAACGCACTGACGCGTTTCGACCTTCCATGATCATCATCAGAGTACGACGGCCAACTGACTATCGAGGATCAAACCGCATTGAATATATATGGAAATCAAATTTAGATATGCGGCTCTCACCTCTAGCAGTCTCGCATACATTGAACTTGACTGGAAATGTCGGCTGCACGGTTTCTATGCAGTCACGAACATTAACTGTTTGCAGCTTTTGCCACATATAAATATATAGGCAATACAGTTTAAACAATAATTGGTTGCGCGGGTGGTGGTAACAATTCTTTATATCAAGTTTGCGAGCTTAAAGTAAACACCAATCCTATTGTATTTAAAGAATTGTTACCGCCACCCGCGCAATCAATTATTGTTTTAATTGCCTATATATGTATATGTGGCGAAAGCTGTAAACAGTTAATGTTCGTGACTGCATAGAAATTGTGCAGCCGACCTTTCCAGTCAGGTTCAATGTATGCGAGATTGCTAGAGGTAAGAGCCGCATATCTAAATTTGATTTCCATATATATTCAATGCGATTTCATCCTCGATAGTCAGTTTGCCGTCGTACTCTGATGATGATCATGGAAGGTCGATACGCGTCAATGCGTTTTTATGTTGTTCGACGACTGGTTAAATACAATGCGATTGGTGTTTACTAGGTAATTGTTCGTTTACCGATACCCTTGAGTTTGTTAGCAGAATTCATTATAGAAATGTTAAAATGTCAAGATTGTGGTACCTTTTGATGGTTCGTCTTTATTTAAATATGCCTCAATCTAAGAAACCATTGACCTTATATTTTAAGCGGTAGACTAAAACATGTCACCATTTCCGATCCTAGGTCATGTGCTGTGCAAGCTTAATTTGTCATGCACAAATGAGGCAAAGATTGGTCTTAATGAAAATATCTATAAATATGTGGATAGTGTGAGCATAGTAAGTCCCATATCTTCAGTGCTGGCTGAGATTTTTCTGGGCCATTTTGAGAACACAGTACTACAAAGGGTCATAAGCAGATGTACATAATATATACGATGAGTTGCTGATATTTACTTTGTTTTTATAAACAGGTCACAATCATGAACACTGGTTCAACTTTTCAATAAAGCGTATAAAAATATCAGTTGCACATCTGAGCATGATAAAGATGATTGTCAGCCTTTCTTAAATGTACTACTTAAGAAAGATGCTTATGTTAAATTAAATGGAACAATTTACCATAAACCAACCTAGTCTGCACAATATTTTCATCATAGAATTTTGTGCCTCTTCAATATAAACTATCAACATTTCGCGGCTATTTTTTATAATAACTGACAGATTTGTCAGTCTAGATACGAAATGTGACGAATATGCTAAAACAACAAACGATTTAATGTCGAATGGCTATCCTAGACACTTTATTGAGTCAAGTATTAAAAGGGAAAATCAAAAGTAACATAGGTATTTGGGATCGAAAAGAAAGCAATTAACCTGAACATCCCACTTCAGGGAGATGATTTTTCCCGAAAAGCACAGAAGACAGTTGAATTGGCTTTAGCACGTACATTTAATGCAGCTAAACTATAAGTGTTATTTATGGCAACACGTGAATTTACCAACAATTAAAGGAAACAGCTATTAATGTTGACCTCAAATATTATTTACCAATATACATGCAAAAGTTGTCGAATAGCTTACGTAGGCCGATCCATTAGAAGGTTAATTACTCGAATGAAAAAACATTACATTTTAAACGCTTGCGTCAAATCAAATGGGTAATGCAAGTCTGCAATTGAGCAATATATCGTTGAAACCTTGCACGAATATTCTCAATACATAGCATTTAAGATATCCACAAAATGAAATAACAGAAATGAGTTAACCACATACGAAGCTTTATGGATAAACAGAATGCAGATGGGTTTATGCCAGCAAAAAAGCCTGCTCTGGCATTGAGCTTGAACTATATGTGATACACACATTTGATTGGTTTTCCCTTATTTCATACTCTCTCCACGTTTACAATTCCTGTTTTTTGGAATGCGAACCTTAATATAATTCATAGTATCCTTTTCATGGGCAAAAATAAAAAGATTTTTTTCTATTTTGTATGGACATTTTAATTAATATATAAGGGAATGTTCATTTGTTGAAACTTAAGAAGAACATGAGTAAAATGTAATTTATCTGATAAATTTCTTTTATTTTGCTAATGTGGAAAGTGTAGTATGGATTTCTGTTTGATTTAGACATAAATATATATATATATATATATATATATATATATATATATATATATATATATATATATATCCGTGCCAGGTATCAAAATAGGAAGTAATTAGTTCATTCATACAATCAATCCCTTATACCATGTGAGCCGCAAATCGCATGCAACTGTTAATTTATACCAAATTAAGGAATAATTTATATGAATGAAAAGATTATTCTTTTGATTATATTTGAACTAATTTGTGACTAGGTGCGCAACGCCTAATACACAAATGCATATATATTAGTTCTCCGATACAAACAGTATCTAATTGTCATATAATTATTCTTTTTATTGACAAAATTATTTAGAGTTGGCTTGTACATAATCACGTCACAAAGAAACATCTCGCCTACATAGACCATTGCATGGGTCAAATGAATATTTAAAGATCTCCAGTCCCGTAGGTCTTTGCTACAGCAAAAAAATAGCAAATTGTAATGTTCACACGTGACTGGAAAACTCTCGTATGGGGACGGGATAATAATCGCAATTTTATAGTGTGTTAGGCCTGAATAAGTCACATTGTGGAATGGTTAAAGCAATGCTGATACCTTGCTTGAGCTGTCTCTATGCTGTAAAAAATTAACAAGTTTGCGAGTGAAGAACATTCTCATTTCATGAGTCAAACGATAAATTATCTTTAGAAGACCGGAAAAGGCTGCTGACAGTCCTTCGTGTGTATTCTGTTCTATGTTCTTGTTCAAAATAAAACGGTAGCGTCGTCATTCGCTTTTAGCCTGCGAGTATTGCATTTTACGACTTTTTTATTAAAACAAAAAATGAAACTTTAGGCATTACGTGATCGCAGATTATGGTCTTAAATTGGTTCCTCTTTCATTTAATCTTTAATGAACACGCGGTTTTATTACTTCCTCGATAAAATTGCTTAAAAAATCTTTTACACCTGAAGCCAATATTTCAGGCTCGTTTACATCAACATGTTTATGCCTACCTGTTGTGTCCACCTATATTGGATGGGCCATGCACGCGGATATCGCCTGTGTTTATTATCAGTTTATCGTCCAGACGAGACTTAATTATGCCTAATTCTGCAGTTAAATTATTCATTTGAGTAGTCAGTCCTTGAATCAACGTTTCTAACCCATCAGAAGCCATTCTTAAATGTACGACATATGTTTTATTTTTACTCAATTATATATAGAATTTTTCTCGCATAACGAGCATCGATTTAATAAAACAAATTTACAAATATTAATTAATTTAAGTTCATTTCAGCTCGAAGTCTGCTTTCATCATTGTTCTGACTGGTTCATCCTTATACGGGCGTTTCTGCGAGGAATTTCTGGTGAAATAATGTCTGCCCTAAATAAGACCCTTTGTTTATTCTTTGTTTTAAAGGTGGCTATTGCCACATTACCCACACAGACAAAATCATCAGATAGGGTTGGAATTGGGAACTTTACACCGTCTCAAATTTTACTTGCGAAATAAATCATGTTTTATAAGTATTATTAAACGACTCCAGGTCGTCCATTTAAAATTTTGATAGATGACTTGCACTCAGTCTTCCTTTCATTAAATGGTCTGACGTGCAAAGCTACCAAGCATCAAGTGCCCCATCTATGTCATGTATGAAAGCCTAATAATAGTTGTACACGGGCAGTTACACAAAGATCCGATTTGTCACTATTTACAATTTTGTTTTGTCTTTGATCGGGTTGGCATTGATAACCTGAATGCTTACACACCGCAAAATATTGAGTTCAAAGCCTAATAATATGCCTTCGCCACTTCAAATTTTAGTGGTAGCAGGCTCGCCACGCGCAGACTAGGAGCTGGATTTTTATTTGCAGTGGTTATTGTAAAAACATATCATTGCCGGTAATTCAGCCGTTCAGCTTTGAAAATTTACTGAAACTTAATGTGGTATTCAATCATTTTTTGTTGAACTTTAGTTGAATTTTTTACTTTAGTAAGTTTAGCGAAAAATTAAAAAAATTATACATACTACCAAATAATTACAGCTGCAGTGACAAAAAATATAACATTTTGCATATTTTATTTTCAAACATCGATAAGCATTCTTTCATGAGAAAGCTAATTTAATTTCATTTACGTATTGTAGAATATATTAGACACGCTATTTATAAGAAATAAGAAATGGCATTGACAACCAGCAAATGCGACAAAAAATTAACGGATTTTGTTGCTCACTATAGGAAAAACTGCTGATACGAGCGAATCTGTATCATATGTTTTTTACAAATTCGTATGTTCATTAATTAGACCGGCGTTTGCACACGTGGAGTTGAGTGGACTAGCGGTGACAGGACCGCCTCCAGATCCGCACTTTGAATTGATGTTACCTCGGGTGAAGCGTTTGTTTCGTGAGGCGGCTGCAGGTGCCTTCATATTTTGCAACGGCTCTGCTGATTCAGGCAACCTTACTGGTGTTCGGTCAACACCGGGGGACACCTCGTTTGAAATTACACCTGCTTTGCCTGGCTTGGTGGGTCTGGATGCTTTCCAGCTTGAAGCAGTACTTAACTGCCTGCTAAGAGATGACCACCGTGCTCCCTATACTTTAGTAAGTGGCATTTGTTAAATCAATAATTTCATTAAAGATTTCTCAATTTCTTATTAAACATCTCCACAAATTAGCAAGCTAATTGAAATAGAACAAATAGGAGATGCCAAAATTTGCGTAAGCAAACGGTATAACCCTGCAAGTAACGTACTTGCATTACAATATATATATATATATATATATATATATATATATATATATATATCCGTGCTTAGGTATCAAAATTTGCAGTAATTAGTTCATTCATGCAGTCAATCCCTTAAACTGTGTGAGCCGCAAATCGCATGCAACCGTTAATTTATACCAAATTAATGAATAAGTTATATGAATGAAAAGATTATTCTGCTGAAGCTGGTGATTTGCTCCGTGTTTGTTTTTAGCGTGTATGTATTTAGAGAGAATACGGACGGCGACATTGAGCAGATCTTCGGTTGGATTTCGACGTTCAGACTATGGTCAGCATTATTGAATGAAATAGTGTGACCCTCAAAGTAAACACACGAATCCTGGACAGACAACTGCGATCGTCTACTTAACAGAATATGGTTGATCTGATTATAATGCCTGTCATTGTCCCATCTACAGGATTTTCTCTTAAATACTTTGTTGGAAGATGCCGCATACGCAACTGGTAAACGGTGCCTTTTACAAGTTGATTGAAGTTAAATGCAAGATTGAGGAATCTAATGACACTGTCACAAATATTTGTAGTCAGGACCCACCGTCCTACTCATCCATTTCTCGCCTAGTCTTAAACGTGTTTGGCGTACGAATAACCGTAAATCGCCAGGGTATCCGAAAAGCACTCAAAACTAGGATCCACATCTGAAATGTTTTAAAATTTACTATTAATTACTTTAATTAATAATTAAACTAATGTGCACGAGATTACAGTTTCTGCTCATGCTGTCTTCACTTTATCCTTTTGATTATATTTGAACTAATTTGTGACTAGGTGCGCAACGCCTAATACACAAATGCATATATATTAGATCTCCGATACAAATAGTGTCTAATTGTCACATAATTATTCTTTTTATTGACAAATTTATTTAGAGTTGGCTTGTACATAGTTACGACACAAAGAAACATCTTGCCTACATAGACCGTTGCATGGGTCAAATGAATATTTAAAGATCTCCAGTCCCGTAGGTCTTTGCTACAACAAAAAATAGCTAATTGTAATGTTCACACGTGACTGGAAAACTCTCGTATGGGGACGGGATAATAATCGCAATTTTATAGTGTTAGGCCTGAATAAGTCACATTGTGGAATGCTTAAAGCAATGCTGATACCTTGCTTGAGCTGTCCCTATGCTGTAAAAAAATTAACAAGTTTGCGAGTAAAGAACATGCTCATTTCATGAGTCAATCGATAAATTATCTTTAGAAGACCGGAAAAGGCTGCTGACTGTCCTTCGTGTGTATTCTGATCTATGTTCTTGTTCAAAATAAAACGGTAGCGTCGTCATTCGATTTCAGCCTGCGAGTATTGCATTTTACGACTTTTTTATTAAAACAAAAAATGATTTATTATTAAGAGCCTGAACAATACCTCAAACCTCAAATATAGTTGATCAAGAAATTTTAATTAAAAAATAATTAAGTATTGTTTAAGGCATTGAGTGAAGTAAACAATAATAACACTGATTATAAACTTGATATATACTGAACGTCACCATAATGGGAATCATTTCGATTTGATGAAAATATCGGCAGCATAATGTATACTATTGCTTTATATTTGGCTGCCAATGATTTTATTTTTTCTCAAGATGGATTACTGTAAACTATTACCATCCATTTAATTTGGAATTCACGTTGTTTTATTTTATCAGGCTCAAAATATTTTTTTAGAATTCTTCCAATATTTGCTCTGTTAACTTCACACAGTAACAATACGTTTAGAAAACTCAGGAAGTTATTAAATGAATATTTATGTTAAGAGTGATAAATCCTCCGGCTATTTAGAAGCATGAATTGTAGAATTCAAACCTTTAATTAAAATTGATAATTATAAGACAAATTACGGAAAATTCCTCGATATCTATTGCTTCTGCAAATTAATTATTCGTTTATGGTCATTTGTTATCACCCTAACGTGCTTAAATGACAATATAGCACGAATTTTTAATCTCTCATCTGACTGATAAAATCAACGAACTTCAGCTATTTCCCTTTATAAAACCTCCGTATCATAAATATATTATAAATTTATCTTACACAAATTGGCCGTTTTAAAGACGCAAAAATCCATGAAATTTGTCTCCAAACAGGCCACTCATATAAATTAAATAGAGCAGTAAGACAGCGTTTAATATCATAGTAAAGCATTTACTTATTAAATAAATTACTAGAATTTATTTTTGTTATTTTGAATTTCAACTGAGAGGTAGACTTTTTATATTTGTTTATTAATTATATAAGTAACTAACAAATATTGTGGTTGCAATCTTGATATAAAAGCCTGACCCATTATTTACATACATTTGTCAGAAAAAACCAGGCATTGTATAGTGTGGAAAAGGTAATTCATCCAGTAGACCGGTTTCGTCGTTATTGGGAATTCATCACGTATTGTCCAGAAATTTCCGCGGACAGGGACGATCCTGGGCACATGTGCATCCGAATCTCGGTGTCTCAGTTGTTAGAGAAACAGATTTCGAAACAGACATGCTCGGGTTCGAGGCATGTCCACAGCAATTTCTGGAAAATAGTTCAAGAGTTCTAAATAAGGACGAAACATGGATGAATTACCTTTTCTAAACTATAGAATACTTGGTTTATACTAACAAATTTTTGTACATAATGGATCACATTTTTGTATCAAGAACGCAAACTTGATAAAAGTAATTGTCACCACTGCCCACGCAACCCATTTACATTTAATTATTTTGGTTTTCGTAATAAAATTTTAGTAGAATGATGTGCGTGATATTGAGCAATTTTAATAACCATTAATCAATTAAATTTAACGAATTCTAGCATTTTGTGCTGTGATTGTACACAATTTTGGTATATATTAATAAGGAAATATTTGTCGTTATTCATTCTAAATAAAGGTTATAGCTCATCATTCACTTACGACTTGACTTCTGATTTGGTCAATTTAGAAGCAGTAGTGACTAAATTAAAGGAGCTGGGGAGAAACCTGTACGAACTTAAACTGAATTTTCTAGAGCAGACTGTAAGGAAGAGCCGGCTACTCTTAACGATGTAGCGAGATTCAGCCGACATTGGTCACTACCATGTTATCCATAAATACTACTAATAATAATAATTGTCACAGGAATGCTTTTGATGAATTTTCACCCTTTGTGAAACATTGAAATGTTAAAATATATAATTTAATTTATCAAACCCTTTAAACTTTGTTCACTTCATTCCTAAGTGAACTTTTCAGGCATTCAAATGATAGAACCGCATTTCCAATTGAAGTAAAAATGAGTCAACCCGATCAAAGACAAAACAAAATTGGAAATAGTGACAAATCGGATCTTTGTGTAACTGCCCGTGTACAGCTATTACCCGCGTACGCAAAACGCGGCATTGATAACCTGAATGCTTACACACCAGCAAAATATTGAGTTCAAAACCTATTTGAAGATTCAAATGCCTATTCGATATTTATATATTTATATATGGAAACCACATCCAAAATTTCCATTCTATCATTCACGGTCCCATATTTGAGTCAGTCATACAGCATAGCGGCATTACCGGCAGGCACGCGTGTTGACGCATCTCGACCTTCAATGACCATCATTAGTGAGCCACAGCAGGCGAACTAACAAAGAATTGGATGTTATCCAAAGTCTATCAGCGTTATTTAAATAAATGTTATGTCCACGCACGCGAGCAGTAGTCGCTTAAGCTGTAATTTCAACCAAGTAAAGCATATGCAAGACTACTAGGACTGAGGGCCTCATTTTGATTTTTAATAAATTAAATATGAATTTTGATTCGATTCCCATTAGATTGTTTACCATCGTGCTGTTATAATGAATGGAAAAACATTCCACCAGGTGCACGATACCTAATAATGCATTCAGGTAATTGTATCACTATTTAAAAATGACTCAAAAATCTAATCTTCACTATAATAACATTAAATTAATATTGACATTACACGAATTGGCGTCGTAAATTTAAGCATTAATTACTGCCTGATATTTTGTTCCATTATTGTTAAATCTATTAGATAACCCATGCACTGATATATGGCTTACTCTATCACCGGAAACATATACTTTCCTTTGTTCCCATAAATTGGATCTCATCATCATCAGGACTAAAATAAATATTCTTACATAATGGAGACAGCTTTAAAGCAAAATTAAACAATGCATTTTATCACGGTTAAATTCAACTAAGGGTTATATATATATATATATATATATATATATATAGATATAGAGAGAGAGAGCTATCCTGCCGCTCAGTGGTTGAAGCATCATATTCCGAAGCAGACGTGCCCAGGTTCGAGCCCTATCCACAGCAAATTCCTGATAGTACGTGATGAGTTCTAATAAAGACGAAACCAGTCTAGTGGATGAACTACCTTTTCAACACTAACCAAGCTTATTTTGACTGACAAATTTATGTATATAAAGTGTTACGTGTTAATATCAAGATCGCAACCTTGATTATGGGAATTTTTATCACCGCCTGTGCAACCAACGTTCTACTAATCAGATCAAATGGGGGCGTTGGCAGCAATAACTAAGCATAGCATGTAACAACAAGACGCAATTCATCAGCTAGACCAGATTCTTTCCTGTTGTGCACTGCTTAGTTGCATTCGTAATATCCGGAGCCCGGACTTTAATCCAGTCGCCACGAAAGCAATTTTAACGCATCTATTCTTCACATATATATACATATTCATTCACTGTATAAGAATATTTGTTCAGTCCGAAATTTGGCTTAAGCTGATACGAGCTGAATTATCAGCACGAAAAACTTGCTTGCTCCAACTGATCAACGCAGATTAACAAAATATTCTTCGTGATTTATTTTTGCTTGTTCAGCTAATTGTGGCAAATTTAATTTTCTTTTTCAGATATCGACAGACGCATGTCGTGCTTTTGTTGCTCTGATGGAGCACGAAGATAGCGCCGTGGATATGGCCATTGAGCTTCTACAGACGGGCCATGGCGAGTTGCCGACTGCAGCGGTGGCAACTGGTGGGCCTCTTATAAGCTACGCGAGCTCTCCGAGTGTGGGTCGTCTGCGTATCTGTGAAATGCATCGAGTCTGGAGTGTTTTGCGCGCCTGGTCACAACTATTTGCTCAACTTGATGCACAGCGTAGTGGCCACATTACCAGTCTCGATTTGCGTATTCTCCTTGAACAGGCCGGTAACTTTGTTGCTAGTTCTCCCTCGTCATTGAAGATCGCTAAAATTTGCTTCAGTTTATCCGATAAGCGCATATAAGAAAGCCGACAATACAATTTATATTCAAAATTTTTAGATTTTATTGTGTCTTCATATGAGACATGTGTCAGCATTGAAGTAGCCTTCTTCTAGTGCTTAATAAAATTTAAATTGAGCTCAGTTTGAAGTTACAAACAACTTCTATCAATATCTGTTGAAAATAAATTTATATGTTGCACAAATTGCGGAAGTGAAGACGCACTGGAACAGATGACACGATATTTTGCAAATATCTTCAAACAGGTCAAATTTTTATAAAAAATCTTATTAAATAAATCATGGTTGCAATCGTGATATAAACACCAATCTTTTCAACACTATGAAACACTTATTTTATACTGACAAATGTATGTACATAATGGGTCAGGATTTTATATCAAGATCGCAACCTTGATTAAAATTAATTGTTATCATGCCCACGTTACCAATGTTCATTTAATGATACAAAAATTTCCCGATTAAATCTGCTCTAAAATAATCGTTTTAACCGAGCAGTCCAACAAATCCTACTCTTACCTAGAATAATGAAAATTATATATGGATGTATAAATTTGTTAAAAATCAGTATTCAACTCGACTGTGCTATATATTAATCTAAGTATTCGAGTTGAGTTTTGGCGAAAAGAAACGACCATTTTTAACTACGCTGTTCATAACTGCTTTACTAGAAATGTATACTTATATATATGATTTTTTTCTAAAAATAAATTTTTTAATGTATAAAATGGCTTAAATATTATTTATACATAATAAACACTAAATAGCACAACGGTCGAAATGGGAAACTAAATAATCAGGAAGACAAGAAAAAAAAATTACAATAAGTGTCTAGTGATACCACAGGGTGTTTTTCATAAAAGAAGAATAATCAAGAAGTTTTATATTTAAAAAATTATTTAATATTACTACTTTAATATTGCTCTATACGACTGTTCAGTTTTATTTAAAAATTTATGGATATACGTAATTTATGATTGCCTGAATCTAGTAGAAATTTTTAAGACCAAGAAGCATTTTTTTTTAAACTTAAATGAAATTCAAAACAACAAAGAAGGGCAGCAATAACAAGCGAATGATTAAATCTTAAAGAATATAAACGACATATAAATTAGGAATGGCGTGCTTCTGACATGTTACAGTTTGACTGACTATTTCTTTAGGTGGGACAATTATTAGCACTCATAGGTCGGCAAAATCTTGAACCTTTTATCTTTTCAGATGATGTAATTTTTGGCCTCAGTTGATGGGTTCTCACTTGTCCCTTCTCCTTTAAGCCTTCAATTAGCTGATTGTCTGAAAGCGCTTTAGGATCAAGATCCGCCATTGATCTTTTACCAATATTTCGAGACGTTATTTCCAGTCTCATCTTCAGGGTTGACACAATACGCACAGGAGTAAAACACAACTTGTGGCAAATGTGGTATCCTCATTCAAGACAGATATATTTATATATATTTTGTTATTGTATAATTGCCTTCCTAATATCCGGTCTTCATACCTAGTCTCTAATACTCAAATGTATACAAAACTTATCCCTGTCCCCCTGCACACATCTATATAGCGTGTGGACATATGTATAAATGGATATTTTATAAGATGTGGGTACAAATATATAAGTAAAAATAAAATTAAAATATAAAAGATTGCTGATATATCTATAATGTATACACGTAGGTATAGTTATATTTAGATATATAGATATTTATAAAAGATGTGGGAGTAACCCACATAGTTGCTTATATGTTTATCTATATATATAGATATATACGATATTTTAATACAGAAACTAATTCATATAGGATCTGAGTATAAATGTGTACTGAGCGGAAAAAACGATTTAGTTAGTGTAACTTCCGTATTCGGTCTTGTCAAAATGATAGAATAATACTCTATAGAGTTTCAATAGTTTTTTAATCTCTCTGTATATAACCGATTGCAAGCTGGATGGAATTAGGTGAACTGGGGGGCAGGTGAGGATTACAGCAATATAGAATTCAAAATTTGTTGATCTTTCTATGCGTCCGGTACAGCAATTAAAATATAGACATCATTGATAGGCGTGTATGTCAATCCATTAGGTGTGCTTATAGTTAAAATACACATGTTTATAGGTAGATGTGTGCGCAGAGGGGGACAGGGATAAGTTTTTGTATACATTTGAGTATTAGAGACTAGGTATGAAGACCGGATATTAGGAAGACAATTAAAATAAAATATATATAAATATATCTGTCTTGAATGAGGATACCACATTTGCCACAAGTTGTGTTTTACTCCTGTGCGTATTGTGTCACCCCTGAAGATGAGACTGGAAATAACGTCTCGAAATATAGGTGAAAGATCAATGGCGGATCTTGATCCTAAAGCGCTTTCAGACAATCAGCTAATTGAAGGCTTAAAGGAGAAGGGACAAGTGAGAACCCATCAACTGAGGCCAAAAATTACATCATCTGAAAAGATAAAAGGTTCAAGATTTTGCCGACCTATGAGTGCTAACAATTGTCCCGCACAAGAAAAATGCGGTCAAAACCGAAACGAAAAGGACAGCACTGAGAAACAAAATAATACATCTTCTGACATGTTAGTTCATATAGGATCAATTCGGTAATCCAATATCAGCGCAAAGACAAAGTATTTAATGATATATTAGCTATTTTTTACCTAGTACCTAGGTATTTCAAATGGAACCAGAAGGAAATACCAAAATCAGTACGAACAAAATGTGCGATGTCATATACAAATGCGTTTCAACAGTAGAAGCCAGTAGTACGTCACAAACCTCTAATATATTTGGCCAAGGAGCGTGAGACAATTGAACGATGCGAATTCTATTTAATACCATTGGCATATGCAATACGTGCTTACAGGCTGTTAATCGGCATGTACATGAAACACCCTTTGTACGCATGCGCAATTTATATATGGCCTGAAAGCGATAAACTCTCGTGCACGTAAGAGTATTCCTGCAATGTTATTGCTAGATTAACGCATATATTGCCCAAATAGTCTTCATTCTCTGTGCGACACAAATTATAAAATGTAAATTTAAATGGGATTAGGCATTCTGTTTATGCCGACTTTACTTTATTCCTTTCTTAAAATCAAACTTGCGGAATGAGATAAAAACTAATTCAATTTTATTCAGCCATTTACACAACATAGGTAGTCAGACGTCAGTCGCATGTACTGCCGACTATCGACCTTCTATTGCAATCTTCAGAGCACGACGTCGAATGTGAGATGCGCATATGATAATATAAATAAATGCATATGTCACTTTCTTACAACCAAAGACAAATAAATAGATCGCATTTCTTTAAATCAAGTTTGCGAGCTTGAAGTAAGCACCAATCCCATTGTATTTAACCAGTCGTCGAACAACTTAACAAAACTACCGTCAGTCGCAACGCACGACTGGTTAAATGCAATGGGATTGGTGTCTACTTCAAGCTCGTAAACTTGATTTAAAGAATTGTTATCACCACCCGCACCATAAATTATTGTTTGAAATAGATCTCATGTTTTTTATCAGTTAAATGCTAGGTGATGACATCAGTGTTTTTCACATCATGCAGTAGTTAATTCACGTTTTATTCTCTAGCTAAAATGAAAAATAACTTTTTGTTGAATGATTTCCGATATTAGCTTGTTTTCTATCAAATATGATTGTAACGTATAATGTTCCGCCCCCTAGTAAATAGTGAAATTAATAGAATAGATTATTTTGGCAAACATAATTATGTAGCATATTATGAATTCACAAAAATTCGAATTTAAAGACACAGCAATCATTATTTATATGCTGGTAAAAAATTAAACACTGTTTGCGTTGCGCGGTGTAGGTGGTACAGGGAAATGATTAGCAATACTCTGAATTATGGTCATTGTCTTTAAGTGTCCAGTACACACGGCACCGGGCAATTTGATGAATGTTGTTTGCTATATTTTGCTTAAATAGGTCTAAGATAACATAACACGGAAAATCTAATCAAAGTTAAATTTTATTTAAACATCACTTCACTATGTTGCTTTCTACCTGTCTTATATTGACAGAGCGGGGATTGATAGTTCGTACTCAAGGTCTAACGCGATGCCACATAGGATACACAAGAAGTCAAGACTAGTAAAAAACATTCATTTTATATAGGCGAAAATGGCATGCAACTTGCAGCCTCAGTGTCGTTGTAGGTAAGTTGCAGGGCTGGTGTTAACGATTGCTCGTTGATGAGCACCAAATATGGAAGCAACCTGTTCACTTTTTTTAATTTCGTGTGTAAGTCCATTCAATCTCTCTCTCTCTCTCTCTCTCTCTCTCTCTCTCTCTCTCTCTCTATATATATATATATATATATATATATATATATATATATAAAGCCTTATTTAATATTATGAATGGATTGTATTTATAACAGTTAAATTCATAAAATATTTTTTAGATTTTGTCTCCGTTTATTTAAAACCTCCCAATTAATAAAACGACCAATCATTTGTGAGTGCCTGACAAGAATAGACATCTCCTGAATGTTGTCATTTTAATTGCGCAGATGCGCTCAGTGAGTACTTGGAAATGAAGACCAATCGGACGAAAATCTGGAATGCTCTAAAAATAATATACATTTATGTGCGCATACTTACAATTATTTTCGTCTTAGCGTTTACATACTTTATTCGGGAATGTGGTTCACAATCATGAACATCTATGGAATTGAAAATACCCCAGACAGACTCCGACAGGCTCAGATAGGCTCAGACAGTCAATCTTCTTCATTTTATTTGTGCATGTATATTTTAATTCTACGCTGATGCTACATTTGTCCATTAAAGTTCTGATTTTTCTGTTTATGTTTGAGTCCAAAATAAACTTTGTGCTATCAGTCATCTTTTGTTCTGTCAAACTCGCCACGTTAAGATAAAGAGTAAACAATTTTAACGATTTATTGGCTTGGCAATTCTTTAATGTATTTTTTATTTAAAATCCCATTTTATATTTTCTTATTCTGATCAAGTTAAAATGTCAAGTTTTCATGTCTGATATTTGACGGCATCGTATTGTCTAAGATTTGACGTACTTGATTTAACGATAACTCAAGTTTCGATATTATGTTAAACAAATTAGTGAATCTGTATAATTTATAAAAACCATTTTTCTTACCTCACAACTATTGTAGTAAATTTCAAATTTAAGAATTATAGCACTTTAAAAAAATTTTTATTCCATAAAAAATTCTCTTAACCTCTTGATCTCCATCAGTATGATCCTAAATAACAAAAATATCATAAGCACTCCTAACAAATGAATTTAGCTTGAATGGTGCATCAGTATTTTAACAACCATACACTCTGTTTGGGGAGGCATCTCGTTCAATTGAATGATTTCCACTCCAGAATTCCATTTTATTCGAAATGATTTTTTACTACTCAAAGATTTTGCAACATCTTATGACTTATCAGCCAATTTTGTGTTTATATACTTATATATATATATATATATATATATATATTATATATATATATTCACCGGGCTTTAATAGAACAAATAATACAGATGACTGGTCTCGGTTTATGTAGTTTTGTGGTTTCTACAAATACAATGAACGAACAAAAATTAATTATTTTATTCATGTGAATATATTATATTATTTTCAACATGTTATGTAAGAAATAACTAGAAATATTATGCATTTATTTTATCATTTTAATATTGCATCTGCCTCTGCTAACTTAAACAAAAATATTATCACAGACATAAGATTATATTAGATATGTTTTAAGAATATGTCACCAAGTCTTTTAAAATCATATTAGAAATGCTTTTTCTTTGAGTCTTTTTATTATCTGAATGCGCTTAAGATTTTTTGTGATTTATTTTCGCACTCATTTAAAAAAACGTGAAATTCAGGTTATACTCTGCCGCATTGCATTTTAGCGCGAATTGTACATCGCTTCGTGGATGCCGATTGGCGTATCAGCTATTCACGATTTATAATTGCCATGTGCCTCATCACCAAAACAATCGGTAAGTAACTCATAGAAAAGAATTTTTTTCAACGCCTTCCGTCTCAATGACAAAAAACCATAAAATGTCTTTTGCCTCTTAGGTGACGGCGATTTCAAGAGATGATATGGTTATAATGTACCATCCCACAAACTGTTGTTAGGTCTAAACAAAATGTTAAAATGAATGAAAACACTTTGTAAGGTATGTGCTGGTCTAACTATTCCACATAAAAACATGTGTATGCATGAGGATAAAAATAGAAATATTTTTTTGCAATTGGAATCTGTTATTCTGAATAAGTCTTCTCTTTATGGTCATATCTTATAATTGTGTATTTGAAAAATATTTAATATTATCTCCAGGCCAGATATAAATATATAATTAACTTTTTATTCATCGTAAGACACTTATCAAATCCCTAGTGGTTGTGTGATATAACAACCCATTCGTAGCTACAGTAATTGCTAATAATTGGAAATAACTTAACTTGCATCGTGTGAGTTCAAATAATATATTAAATATCAGAGAAACAAACCATGATGCCGTGAGATTAAATTTGCAAAATCTGATAAAAAGCAATCGACTAAGGTGAAAAAACTAGGATAAACATTTATAACATTCGTTTCAGAAGACAAGCATTTAAATAGGTTTCATTTCAAGTGCTATTTTGGAGGTTTAATGTCCGGCACTAGCTCAAAATTACTACTGTTAATTACACGCAAAACGCAAGAACTCACTGATACGAATCGAAAAAGGTAGATAATATTTACCTCCTTAATATGAACACGTATCAAGTTGGGCTAACAGTCACATTGTGTAGATAGCATACCGTTAATGAGAGGTTCTGACAGCGAGTTCAATGCGCAACTTTACCGACGAAATAATATTTTTTAAATACATTAACTATAAAATTAGACGTGATTGATATACATAAACTGTTTGCACTAAAAACACGTTATAACATCTTCAAAATTGAGTCCCTATGAATCTCAAATGCCACCATCAAATAACGACCATTCCTATCTAAATAAGTCAAACAATATATGCAGCTAAAAATCAGTGTCGTTTAAATGTAAATTAAACATTTTTAATATGAATTACTATCTTTCGCAATCTCTTTTACCCTTTTTCCTCGATTTACCTTCCTTTGTATACAACATAAAAACAAAACCGGGAAAAACAAATTGAACTGGATGGTGCCCTGTTCAGCCATCTATCACAGGTACCGACGTCATTCGAAAATATTTGTGTCACTGGAAGATGTAAGTGCAGGTATTTGTGGTATTTTATTTTATTTTTCCTGCTTTATCCTTATATCTACTGCTTCCAGTATCGATGTAATGTTCATTTAATGAAAAACCACTTATCGTTTTATTCGACTTGGTTAAAACTTGTTTGAAAATCCGGACTGACATATATGTATTTTACCTGACGAATCGAGGGGTAAATTAGTCCATTAAGAATCAGTGGTTTATGCTAATTTCATCAAATATATAATTTGTGGTACAACTAGCGCATGTTCATGGTACCTTGTTATTTTGAACTGGGTACATTATGCGGATTTCCTCACAGTTGACAATGATCGCTTCATCAAGACAAGGCTTTAATCATCCTAACTCCTGTGTTAACGTAACGATGTCCCAAAAAGAGATAAACCAGCTCATAAAAACTTGGATCATACGTCATTTTGGTTTTACACACTTCCTTTACTAACAGAAGTTTGCTAATATGAAGTGCGAAATTTGAGTAAAACAAATTTAAATAATAATTATTTATTTATTATTAAATCCTTAGGCTCGGCTATTGCCTCATCCTTCTTCTGATTCTGCTTCATCTTAATTGTTGCGCTTCTTCGCGAAAATTCTTTTGTATTCACATAAATCATAATTAGAGCAATTTCTGTACTTCCGGCCTTAAAAAAAGTCACAGAAAAATACGTAGACGCTTCATATTGATTGGAAATGTAAATACGTCGCAAACGTATCATATAACATTTATATAATTAAACGACCATGATAACAATTATTTAAATCAATGTTGCGAGCTTCATATGAACTCCAATCCAATTATATATGCATTTATAAAATGTTTGTTAAGGAGAACTAATATATATGCAATTACGTATTAGTTGTTGCGAACCTATTTAAAAATTTGTTCAAATATAATAAAAATTATAAGCAAAAACACCATGAACGGAAAGTCTAACCTCGTGTGCATTTGTTTCGTTCTTCCTGGCGACTAGTCAGTAGGTGGCGTTTTAACACCCTACACCCACTATAAATATTGCTGATGAATGTGGGACTATTGGCCGGTTAATCTTCTTTACAAAAGTGTAAACCTCCAGTAGTAGAGCTAACTTCATCTAAAGTATTCGAAAATGCGAATTCTAAGACAACTCAATATATATTATACGTATACCGAATCTGCAAAAGGTTCCAACACTATGGCTATAAAGTCAGTACTAGATACGAAAATTAAGGTACCGAGAATGTACATGGTACTAAACCTATTGATGCGTAGCCGGCTCATGGTACCAACACGATAAATTTCAATGCATGCCAAAGTTCACTAAAATTTGCAACACCTATTACTACCTCAAATTCGTAATGTTAGTACCCTTTACAGGATATATATATATATATATATATGTATATATGTATATATATATATATGTATATATATATATATATATATATATATATATATATATTCACAGTATATTTCTAATTAGGAATGAAAAACACATTAATAACAAAGTGGATAATGGCCATTTATTTCGAGAATACTAAACTTCGCTCTACAATCATTCATTTATATAAATTCTGGGTTTTCATTTGATTATGCGAGTGGCAACAAATCGGACTCGGTTTTACTTCTATTTCTTGTTTTGGCTGATTGGTAAGTGTGTGTGCCTGTTTGCATGTAAAAGCCATTCTCGCTGTATTGCAAAGTGATGTCTGAGATCTGGTCATTATTTTATTGATGGCTTGAGAATTAACCATCTTTTCGTGTTATTCGGTGTTACGTGTACGAGTGCTATTTTTAGGAGCGTAGTCTTTCGTTTCACCTTTTTGCGCAAATTTGGGTTTTCAATTAGTAACAGCGCAAGTGTGGATTGCAGTGTTGAACGCTCATATTGTTTGGAAACTTCTGTCACCGTATGCGCATCTGTTTTTTCCTCTTCAGTTTGTTGTCAATCCGATTGAATGTTTGTTGAGTCTAGTCGAGGGCGTGTTCGGTCTGGTCTGGATACTAGTAAATTGTTGTTGAATTTTGTTATTCGTGGCCAGTCGATTAGAATATCATGTTGATGAAACTTTTGAATATTTAGGCCAGGTGCTTGTTGTTTTATATAAAGGGCTTCATAAATAAATAATAATTTTTCTGATTTTGCTTTATGTAGAATTGAGAAATTGGTCGAATTGATTGGGTGCCCCGTTTCCAATATATGATCGGAAATAGCTGATTTCCCTGACGGCTCCAAGCCTTTGTTAATCAATTTATGTGGTAAATGTTGCTGGATTCTGTTTATCAATTGCTTCTTCGTACGTCCGATATATGTGCTACCGCACATATATGCCAGCAACCAGTCCCATCGTCAGTTGCCATTATCAACATCCGTCCTCATCCGTGACGCAAACTCTGGCGAATTATTTCTCATAGACACTGGATCAGATGTAAGCTTACTACGCCACAATTATTTCGAACTTACCCAACCAGTCAACACCAGCAGTCTTACCTGCGCCAATAGCTTCAATATACCGACGTTTGGGGTACGAATACACACAATCTCGTTCTCCAACTCAAAAAGATGTTTCAATTATCCTTTCTTCATTGCTAACACGACAAGAAACATCATTGGGCGTGACTTCCTCGAACACTTCGACCTTACTATTCGTCCAAAAACACGAGAGATACGCACTGCAGACAATCAATTGCTTTCATCAGCGCTAAAACATACGACTCGCGCCGAAGCAGTCTCATCCATACAGCTAATTCATTTCAGTTCCTCATTTTCCACAAAAGATGATGTTCTAAATCGACGTGAAGGGATTTTCAAACCTATCTCCTTTATGCCCGATCTCAAGAAGAAGCGTGCCATCACAGCTCATCCTATCATCCTATCGAAACCACTTCAAACAAACATTTATTTTTATTCTTCAAATCAAGGTTGCGAGCTTCAAGTAAATACCAATCCT
>JAQBSW010010090.1:0-25843 GCA_029291075.1 Eudiplozoon nipponicum
ACACAAACACAAACGCATACACACTCACCAACTAGCCAAAACAAGAAACAGCAGTAAAACGAGTCAGATTTTTTACCACTAGCGTAATCAATTGAAAACCCAAAATGTATAAATATGTATGATTGTATAAGAAATGATTAGTATTCACGATATATATATATATATATATATATATATATATATATATATATATACATATATATATATATATATTTACATATATATAGATAGGATTAAAGATATTGGACCCACACTGTTGCTTATAAGTATATATATATATATATATATATATATATATATATATATATATATATATTTATTTATTTATATATATATAATATAGATCAGACGCCAATACACTTAGGTAATTAGTATTGAAACGAACATTTATATAATAAAACGGACATTGGTTGTACGAGCGTAGACAACAATTAATATAAAAACATACATTTGCCAGTATATTCTAAGAATTGTATACTGTAGAATAGGCAATTCATGGATTAGATCGGTTTCGTACTTATTCGGAACTCATCACGTCCTGTCCAGAATTTTTGAGCAGAAAGGGCTCGAACTTCAACACGTGTGCTTCGGAATGTGTTGTTCTAACCACGAACCTACCTGCCACACACAACACACAATTTTACATCATATACTAACTATTATTTCTTTGTAAGCCTTTCCTTTAGGTGGAGTCTATGTGGCTTCATGTAGACCTAAAGTTAAAACTAATCTGAATAGCTCAGTGGTTAGAGCAACAGAGTTAGAAGCAGACGTGCGCAGGTTCAAGTTCTATCCGCAGCAAATTCTGGACATCACTAGATCTGTTCCCAATAAGGACGAAACAGATCTACTGGATGAATTTGCTTTTCTACACTATATAATGATTGGTTTATATTGACAAATATATGTACAAAATGTGTCCGGTGGATATATCAAGATCGTAAACATTGATTAAAGTATTGGTTATCACCGCCTGCGCAACAAATGCTCATATAATTATATACATGATCCATTAAATACCATTTTAGCCATGTCTCTCTTGATATTACGCAATGTGAACTGCTTAACTTGTGTAGTGTCATTTTATGAAATTTCTTCACACCACCAGAAATTGAATTGGTCTCATAATTCCATAGTTTGATCTAAGAATAATTCTTACACAAATATAATGCCTTCCATTGAATTAAGATTAGTGTGCAACTATGATTCATTTTATAGATTATTATTATATAAATATTTTGTCCAGAATTATGCAAAAAAAGCAATTTGCTCGATAAGTGCCTTATGGCGAGGCTTTTTAAACCCTATTTCAAAGATTATTTGGATTTAATTCTTTTATTTTTAACATCATGTTCCATATTGTTAGCAGACTTTTAACTAATCCATGTCAATTCATTTGTTTTATTTCTTCAGTAAATCAGTTGACAAGATGGGACGAAAGCGCAAATATGTCTGATATTATGTTTTACATATTTGAAAGCGATATTGCTTAATAATTTAGAAGTGATGGAATCATCTGAAGGATTACATATATGTTTCAACAAGAGTTACTATGGAAACCATATTGGAAATTCGAAAGCATTGTGGCACAGAAAAACTATTATTTCTTACAATTAACTAGACCGTTTAGTTTAACTAAAGTCACTTCAGTACTTCATTTATTTACGAAATATTATGATTACCGTTTTGGTCTATATCAAATGAAATGACTGTAATATACATTCGAGTTTGTGCAATGTACTTCAGAAAGTACGTACATTTACTGAAAGTAAGAGCAGATGTTTATATATACCAATTTTTCTTCACCACAACAGACGTTCGTGAAATGATGAAAAGATAAATATTTAAAATTTAAATAAATTGAAATTAATGACGAATTTTTAACAATGTCAACAAATTACATTTGATATTTTAAACTTAACATGATATATAGTAGCCTAATTTCGTTATGGAATTATGTTTATCCAAAACAGTTACGTGAAGCTAATTTTTTTTTCTTCTTAATTTTATTAAATTTAGGAATGCACAATGACATTAAAATATTGATATTTTATACTCTACACAACAAATAAACAGAAACAGAACACAAATATAGACGTTCTCATGTTCATAATCATCAAACGTATAAAATGTCACGTATGTGGAAAAGGCACTTAACGATAACAACCTCTGCGATTCGCAGTTCTTTGGTTTAAAATAAAAGTATCGTCTTTAATTAAAATTTGATTGAAAAAATATGCCCTTCAGTTTTATTTTATCAAAATATGAACACGATAAAATAGCTTATAAATCAAAAACTATTTAACTATCTTGTCGAATTATATATCCAAATCATTATTTCGCATGGAGCCGGCATAAATTCGATTAGACCCACTACAATACCTCCACTACATTGCTTTAAAGATAAAATTAATCTGTTATCTATATTAATATGGTTATCTACAATGTGATTTCTACCAATTTTTAATCTTATTTAAGTAGTTGCGCCTGTTGCTTGAATGCACTTTTCAAAAGGAAAATCCAAATCGATTGTGTGTAAATTTGATTTTTTTTTCCAAACATTATTTACCAAACATAATTTATCAAACGATAAAATGATAACCATCAGATACGCGAATATACTTCCGCAATTGATAGCTAATGTTATAAGAAAGACTTTTCTAGAACGCTAACATCAAAAATAATTTGTTTTTGCACTGGCATTACCATAATGCTTATCTAGTATTATGCATATTAGTTTTAGATATTGTTCCTTTCTTTTAGATATAGTAAACTAGTACCCTTTTTAATGCCGTATCTTTGTAAAATAAAAATTTGTAATGTGTTATATGAGTTAATCAGACAGAGGTTAATAATTTGTTTAAATAATAGTTCTTTTTTATTATTTTCATTTAAGTTATTGCTAGTATATTTGGATATATGATAAATATATTCTTCTACATAGAATTACGTCTTAAATGCTATTTGATATTCTTATCGTTATAAGTGTAACGTAGCAAAAATGTTATTTGTGTATAATAACGCCACAAATAGGTTTTAGGCGCTGTAACATCAACATTGACCACGTGTAAGTCCCTCAAATCGAAATAATAAAGCAGCTAAGAAAAAAACAGATATTATAAACCCATAACGTTTCGAATTTAAATATTTTTATGAAATATATTGTAACAAGAAAATTACTACAACTATTATAAAAATAGAGAAACAGTTTATCATGTATTAGAAATGTATTTATAACATAAATTTTTTAAATGTGCACAAATAATGTATGTATTATCAACAATAAAATTGTTCTATTAACAGTATTAAAGCTTATCCGGGCCAGAAATTTGTTTCCAGCGCATTTCTTAGTTCAATTGTAATAAAACTATCACGAGTAGTCTTTATCAGGATTTTATTCATCGACAAAATTCGAAAAAATATTCTTCAATGAAAAGCATAATTAGATTGGATCTATATGTTTATGTCCATCTAAGAAAAAGTGATAGTACATTCAGAATTCTTTTATATAAATACGTGTCTATATATATATATATATATATATATATATATATTTATAGATATATACAGATTTGAAGTCTAATAAAAAAATTTGGATTAAATATATCTAGTATAAACTCAGTACTGCACCAGATAGAAGTGGAAATTTATAAAGTAGACGAGTTTCGTACTTTTTGGGTACATTTTAAGAACTATCACGATTTTGCCGTTGAAGAAAGACAAGTCCGGGCGCATTTTCTGCGGCGTATTTTGCACTATTCCCAAAACTGCCCATGCTAAATATTGCACTTAGTGTGAAGTCATGTACCAACTGATTTTATCTAGTGAGCTTTTTAAAAGGTGTAACCTATTAAGAGTCTCTTACGATTCGGTGATCTAATTAGAAATTACATTACAAAAAGCATAGATTACACTGATAAATTTGTGTATATTTTGGGATTGGTTATAACATCCGGATCGCAAATTTTATTTAAATAATATTTATCACTGCCCGCGCAATCAATTGCTCTTTAGTTATTTATTATGATTTCGTCAATAAATTCGAATTTATAGACGACAAGAGTTAAATTTAATTTCTTTTGATGTAAAATATCTTCTACAAGCAATTCGGTCAATAATATTAACATTTTTTTTTACTAAAATATGCTCACAATATCTTTCCTAAACCTATCTAATGAAGAATAATCTCAAAGTACTTCACAAAATAGCAAAGATGGTACTTCAAAATCGTTCGAATATGACCAGGAGGATAAACTAACTACGGCATGAACTGAAAGTATAATTTAGTAGACGTTCGATTCGTGGCCTGTATTACGCCTACTAACCACTAAATATTTGGGCGAGGAATGTTGTAAAATAGAACGATACAATCTCCTACGCGAATGTGTAAACCTGCATTAGTGAAGCTAACTTCATACAAATTCTTCAACAATATGATTTGAAAGCCAACTTACTATATATAATATATAAACCAAGCCTGTAAAAAGTATCACCAGTATGTATATTGTGCCTGTACTTGATATCATTACTATCGTTGCCTAAAAGGAATATGGTACTAATATACAATATTTTAAGATAGAAGTGAAACGAACTGTATATACATTATTATAAAATCGAAAAAATGTCGCGGGTAGAATTAATACGCATTTTTCAACACGTGAGGAACAAGCTATCTTCAATAGAATTACATAACATGAGTTAGCAAGATTGTACCGTCCACCTGCCCTAATAGAAAATATTGGGGCACAAATGTTCCAATTGTAAATTGTACCGTAAAATTTCACTATAGGACATTGCAGCATCCAATTGTTGCACTCTGTTATTGTACAGTGCAGTTGACCCTCATTACTTATCCAAATATATAGTGGGTATACGGCGCATTACCGGCTTCTACTTATGAGTCGCCAGTAAGCACAAAAAGTGTGTTATTAAGATAATAGCTCTCGTTCATGCTGACCAATGTTTATCATTCTAATCATAATTGATCTAATTTGTTAGAAGGTCTGTGGAACCTAATTCAAAATTTTTATTACATAATTAAGCGCAACTTATATTAGCATGTTTTTATACTAAGATTATGCTTCAAAATAATAAAAAATCCTAACTGTTCTTTACAAATGTTGAAAGATATTTATAATATCATTTAAAATGTGGTATTTTAATTTGCAATTGAAAGCTCTATTAAGTTTAATTTTTTTTCTAGTGAATACTTACCATTTTGCAAAATTATCACTATCAATTTCATAAATTTCCTGTAATTATCAGTTAGTAAGTGTTCATTTCTCAAATATATGGCGGTAGGTTTTATTTCATTAAAATGAACGTGTTCATTCTTAATATGAGTTTTAATGTTTTCATGATCACTGGAAGCCTAATGCATCAATATTTATCTAGAACCATTTGTACGAAAATGAATATTGTTAACCTTAATATTTATTTCATTGCCTTCCTTCCATTTCAAAATGTTTATTTTATATCGACAAATGTATGTACATAATGATACAGGTGTTTATATCAAGATCTTAATTTTGATTTAAATAATTTACCAAATAAATTTCAGTCTTTCATACATATATATATATATATATATATATATATATATATATATATATATATATATATATATATATATATATATATATATATATAATTTTCATGCTAGGCAGAAGTTTTAAAATCAAACCGTAAATAAACAGGTTTGACGCCATTATCCATTTAAGTCATTTTATCCATTTATATATAAGTTAAATCAAATACAAATATACCTTAAGCTTCCTAATAGGAAAATAAAACTGAGCAGTTTATAACGCGCAAGGCTGTATGTGGTCTAAAAATAACCGCTTAGGAGATATAATTATCTTTCAAACAAGTCAAGAATTGGCTTCCAGATTTGGTTTTGATAACACTTTTTTTATAATTTGCACTTTCTTTTTTTCTATCTTGTTGACTAGACAAATATAACATAAGAATTAATTTTGTTTAGACGGCAAAAAGATCCTCAAAGAAAGTAAACAAAATATGCATAAAATTATCAGGCAGAATGTTAAGCAAGACAAAACAACGGTACATATTCGCGATGGGCTTCGAAAGCCCCATTGTATTTAAAGTGCGCAAATAAATTGTTGTTGTTTGCATAGTTCCAGTTATCGTCTATTTTGTGCGATCACCGTTTAATCAGAAGAAAATACTCGCACACCCAGGCTTAATAAAAAATAATAGCTGTTATAATTAAACGAACATTGGTTGCGCGGTTGGTGATAACAATTATTATAACAATTATAATAATCAATGTTGCGGTCTTGATATAAACACCTGACCCATTAATTGCTTACATATGTCAGTATAAACTAAGAATTGTATAGTGTAGAAAAGGCAATTCATCCAGGAGACCGGTTTCGCCCTTATTGGGAACTCATCATGTACTGGCCAGAATTTACCGCGGACAGGACTCGAACCTGGGCACGTCTACTTCGGAATCTGGTGCTCTAACCACTGGAACTTTGGGTCTAAATGGATGTCATATGAGCTCCACCTAAAGGAAAAATAAACGAACCAAGTTACATTAGTTAGTATATATCTGAAAATTGTGTGCAGTGTAGTGGGCGGCAGGATAGCTCAGTGGTTAGAGCAGCAGATTCCAAAGCAGACCTGCCCAGGTTCGAGTCCTGTCCGCGGCAAATTCTGGCCAGTACATGATAAGTCCCCAATAAGTACGAAACCGGTCTACAGGATGAGTTGGCTTTTCTACACTATACAATTCTTAGTTTATACTGACATATGTAAGTAATTAATCGGTCAGGTGTCTATATATAGACCGCAACCTTGATTATAATAATAACCGTTATGTTAGCTTATTATTCTTAATGACGTACTGAATAACACACGGGCAGCTTTGATCGTAATTTTCACACACCACCTTGTTATGTAATCTAACAAGCGTGAAATAAACATTCTACTGCAGCTTCCTATATATGATTGTCACCAGGTACACATATGCCTGCAGAAATCTTTGCATGCAGTTTGCAGTGTAATCATGCTTTCAAACTAGGAACAAGTATTTTTGTGGTAGATATAAAATAATTTCATTTCGGTAGTCGAGAGCTTTTAGTAACTGGAGCAGAGTTTGAGGTAATTTTCATTCAGTTATCTGATTTACAAGCGAATAAAGATGACGGAGAACGATTGTTTATGGTAAAGCCTGTCGACATATATCACCAAAAAAATATCCTCTAAAACCAGCAAGATATACCTGGAGTAAATATAACATTTAAGCTTCACAAAAATTGACCATAGGTCGGGATTATTTTATTTTTTCAAAAGTCAATGTAACTGGCTTAGACCTCATGAATTACGATGAATATGTTTTAAGGTTAATCTGTGAGTTCTGGTCCGTAATTTGGAATTACCACTAAAGGTGATGCAGCAAGAAGTACTGGTTGTGTCATATCTGAAACGTTACTTTATCGGTCATTTGAATGGTTGCACATACAAGCCGAGCAACAATTGATGTCAGTTCGAGAACAGGCACCTAACACCAACTGTTCCAATTTCAAATACGTCAACGCATGGGTTTGCTAAACAATTGGATAATCTAATGAAGCCGATTATAAATCAATTATTAAATTCAGTTTATAAGATTCGTTTGAATTTGATGAAAACGTGGATAATTTCCTTTAATTTTTTTTGGATGATTTCGTTTGATGTAGGATCATTACTTATAAATTTTTCTTTTGATTAAACTCTACAGATTGTATGTCTATATGTTTGAGATAATTTATCAATTTTAAATGGACTTGTGCACGTATAGACGTATCACTCTCTTTTTGTTGTTTGGATATTAAATTAAATTCCATTAGTAAACTTTACAGACAAATATAATGGTTGGAGTTCGAATTTTGCTCTGATAACCGCAGGTTTGCTTACGTAGACGATGGAGAAAATGTACTTTCAATTAGTGATTGAAGTGAAAATATTCAAGTGTTATTTTGATGATAAATTTTGGCCGATATAAGCTACATTTATTCCAAAGAACTGATTTATAACTTTAATGAATGGCATCCTATTTTGTTTAAATTAAATTCAAATACGACGATATTATTACTCTAATTATGTATAAGGTGTTGCGAACCTAGTAACAAATAAGTTCAATTATGACCAGAAGTATTAAACAAAGACAGCATGAACGAAAAGTGTAATCTCGTACACATTCGTATCCTGCTTACTTCTCAATTTTATTGAACTATAGAATACATTAAAATGAATCTTGTTGATACCATGTACCGAATCGACAACGTTGTGATAGTACCATGTACTTTTCTGTATTATAATGTTGGTATCGGGTACAGACACAATAGCCATAGTGTTGATATCCTTCACAGACTCCAGAAATAAATAAATAAATATATATATATATATATATATATATATATATTATAAGTGAGTTAGCGTTCAAGTCGCATTTCGAGACTAGATAATGTTAGCTTCAATAGTGCAGGTTTACACCTTCGTCTAAGGGATTGGACCGTCCTATGTTTCCAACATTCTCACCCAAACAGTTACTGTGTAAATAGCGTAATTCAGATTCCTACTGATGAGTCTCCAGTTAGCACGAAACGAATGTACGCGAGATAATAGTTTCCATTAATACTGCCTTTGGTTTGTCCTTATGGGCATAATTGAACTAATTTGTTACTAGATGGTCAACACTTAATACATAATTGAGTATATATTAGTTCTCCGCCACAAACCGTATCTAACCGATTAATTCTCTTCAAACGAACATTGGTTGCGCGGGCGCGGATAAAAACTATTATACAAAATGTTGCGGTCTTGATATAGAGACCTGATCCATTAATTACTTACATATATCGGTATAAACGAAAAATTGTATTTATGTCAAGAACGCAAACTTAATTATAATAATTGTTATTACCTTCCATGCAACTAATTTTCGTTTTATTATATTCATGTTCATTTCAATACCACTTCCCTATGTAGTGTGGTGACTTTTCAGTAATGACAGATTAGGGATAGTTTTTTGGAGTTATAGGTCTAAATGGATGCCATATAAGCTTCACCTAAAGGAAAAATAGACTAACCAAGTTAAATTAGTTTGTATTTTACTGAAAATTGTGTTTTGCGTAGTGTGCGGCAGAGTGTAAAAGTGGTTAGAGCACAAAAATAGGAAGCAGACGTGCTCAAGTTCGAGCCCCATCCGCGGAAAATTCTGGTTAGTACATGATGAGTTCCCAATAAGATCGAAACCGGTCTACTTGTTGAATTTCCTTTTCTACACTATACAATTCATTGGTTTATACTGACATATTTAAGTAATTAATGGGTCAGATTTTTATATTTACTCCACAACCTTGATTAGATTAATTCTCTATCATTTTTTATTTGTTCCCCAAACATAGAATTGATGGCACATAATACAGATCAGTTCTGCAATAATTCTAGACACTGGGATACTTCTATTTTAGCATACACTGCTCGTTGAAAGGGTGGAAATCTTCGTTAAATCACTGTATAAATTGGTATTGTACATTGTATAGACGTATTCACATGATGTGAGTAATACTCATATTATAACCGGTTACCCATCACATTTTTTACATATGTATAAAATTAATATTGTAATAGAACCTATTTCAAATGTTTCTAAAGTTTATAGGAAACTGACATGAATTTTATTACAATACAAATGTGAAAAGGCAATGAAGCACGTTAGCATTTATATATTTTTCAGCCTCAATATTATTTTGCATCCACTGCCGAAATTCCCGTACCTAGTTAAAGACACATTTACATTGAAAATTGCATGCAACGTATCTAAAATTAGTATTTTAAATATATTCAATCAAATATAAATAGATGCAGTAGTAAATTGGATTATTGCTTGTCAGATCATGTACAAAACAGGTGTATGTAAAATACGGTTGGTGTTGCACATAAGTCTGTAAATAAATATGTTTTCCTGGTGAAAATTTCATTTTAACCAAACGCTTCTTACTATCGATTAATCCATTACTTGGATCAGCTTCATCCTTTTTAGGAATTCTTCAAGTGCTGCCTAGAATTTTTTCGTAGACGGAGCTCGAACAAAGGCAAATATGTGTCGCTGTCTTGGAATTTATCTACTGAGCCATCCTGCCGCAAAATTGAGTTTCCAAAGTGTGCTAAATGTTTTTTTATTAACTTTTCCTTCAGGCGGAGTCTACGTGAAAATTCTTATGATCTGATGGTGCAACCAACCAACCAAATCCCTAATTATGGAATTGAGACTACGCTACAGAGGGACACGGTAATAAATTTAATATTTATGTATTAAAATTATCATTCATTTAATAATGGTGACAAAAATTACGTAATTAAAGCAAGTGGGCGTGAAATAAACGTTTACTGAATTATATATATGCTTATTTGATAGTATACATTGAGCATAGAACAGTGTTCTAAACGTAAGGCCTCTAGGATACCGCTTTAATCCATAATGGAAAAAAATATAATACCATCCATAATTTTGCAGCGGAGTAAGCTCGAAAAAGTGGACATGGGTAACAAAATCTTAGACGCTATCCACTGTGCCCCCAGCTGAATATCACACACACTTTTGCGTTATATACTAATTTTTTTGGCAAGTATTTCCATTACTTGGAGCATTTGTGGCATAATTTTGAACCTAAATTCCCAACTACCCGCTGTAAATCTATCTTTAAGGAGCAGGCAAGTTTCCGTCTGGTAATTGTTTAAAAAATTAAATAATAAGTGATTGCACAGGTAGTGATGAATGTTATTTAAATCAGGGCTGCGTGCCCAGTTGGAAGATCTGTCCAAAGCAAATCCTGTACAGTACTTAAAGAGCTACCGATGAGGACGAAAACGGTTAACTTGTTGAATTGCCTTTGCTTCCTTATACAATGTTTAGTTTACACTGGCAAATGTGCTTACATATTGGAAATCTTTTTTACATCAAGATTGCAACTTTGATTTAGATAAAAATGTATATATCCATCAGTAGAAATTAAACATTTTACAATTTGACAAAAGCAATTCTTCTTGTATACTGATTGTGAACGCATAAAATTTTCGCAGAATATTTTTTGAGATAGCTCGACGTCGACAACACGAGCATCTGAGTCTGTGTTCCTATCCAATATGCCGTCTTCCTGCACACTGAACAATTTTGAATTATATACTAACCAAATATCTTTGGTTTTCCTCTCTTTCATAGGGAGAATTCGTAGTATGGTGCAATTATCCATTCGAAATCCGTCATAATAGAGCAGAAACCACGATGCCTGAGGAAGTTGTGTTGAGTTAAACAATCACTGATTGCACGGGAGGTCGTTAAGAATTATTTTAATTAAAGTTGCTGTTTTAAGATAATTCCCAATCCTTTAGCAGCAATTTTTGTCAGTATAAATTAAGCATTGCACAAGGTAGCAAAGACAATTCATCCAGTAGATCGGTTTCGTCCTCATAACGCGGAATTTGCGCCCGACAGGGCTCGAACTTTGGCACGTGCGCCACTCTGCCGCACACTTCATTCAATTATCAGTTATAGTCAAACTTAGGCTTTTTGGCTGGCATTACGGCTCGCGCCCTTTCCGTCGCAAAATTTTGGACAGTAGTTTAAGAATTCCAAATAAAGATGAAAAGGGTCTACTGGATACCTAACCAATACAATGCTTTGTTTATCCTAAAAACTGCAAATATAATTATGTCAAACACGCAACCTCGATTTATTTACCAAGAAATAATTTGTAAATAGGGTTTTTACATAAATATCTTGATAAATGAATATATCAGCCAACATTTTAATGTAACGACTATGGTGTATTCTGAGAAGAAGTACAAATTTGCCAAGGTAGCCTAAATGGGCAATAGTATTATTGACAGGTAAACTGTAATGATGATATTCTTCAAGAAAAAATATTAGTGACTTGAAGAAATAAAGATATTTTCCATGTGTGCATCGAATTTTTAAATTATATTTCTATTTGGTAATTGTTTTTATATTAAAATATTCTGATTATTATGAAATTTAATGAAGTGAAGTTAAAAATGTACATTTAACCTTGTTGCAAATTAGTATTCGATAATATAAAAGACAATATAATGGTAGTGAACGTAATCTGGCAAATGATTTTAAGACATAATTTTGAATCATAGGTGCAACACATTAATTCAGAGAATCAATCATTATACGCAAGTCAATTCAGAATTTTGAATTTGTTTTTCATACAGAATATGTACCGACGTTTAGATCCGAAGGAAAAACCGAATTATTATGGTGAGTTACAGCAACATAAGATAGAAAGGCGAACATTGAATCGACGGTAGTCACAAAATATACTTGTTTTACCCCTTTTTTTAAACCAAGGTTTTTTACGAAGTTTTGCTAAAGCTATAAATCACATTCAATTAAGAATTGTCTGAAGGTGATTCTTTAAATTAAGTTTGGGAGTTTCAAGTAAACACCAATCATATTTTATTTAACCAGTCATCGAAAAACAAAACAGAACTACCGCCAGTCACACGCATTGACGCGTTTCGATCTTCCATGATCTTCATCTGAGTACGACGGCAAACTGACAAGGGAGGATCAAACCGCATTGCATATATATGTAAAGAAAAATTAGGTATGCGGCTCTGACCTATAGTAGTCTCACATACACTGTACTTTACTGGAAATATCAGCCGCACATTTTCTATGCGACTGACGTTATTTTCGTTATATTGTTCGACGACTGGTTAAATACAGTTGGATTGGTGTTTACTTCAAGCTCGCAAACGTGATTTAAATAATTGTTACCACCACCCGCGCAATCAATTAATGTTTAATTGTATTGTCTATATATATGTGTGTGGCGAAAGCTGCAAACAGTTAATGTTCATGACTGCATAGAAATTGTGCAGCCGATATTTCCAGTCAGGTACAATGTATGCGAGACTGCTAGAGGTGAGAGCCGCCTATCTAATAATGCTTTCCTTTTATATGCAATGCGGTTTCATCCTCGCTAGTCAGCTTTCCGTCGTACTCTGATGATGATCGTGGAAGGTCGAAACGCGTCAAAGCGTGCGACTGACGGTAGTTTTGTTATTTTGTTCGGATTTGTGTTTATTTCAAGCTCGCAAACTTGATTTAATGAATTGTTCCCACCAACCGCGCTATCAATTAATATTTAATTGTATTGTCCAGGGTGTTTATTGGTATATTTTCATTTGGAGGCTAAACAGTTTTAGGGGAATTCAGTGATACCTAAGAATTGCCCTTAGGTGATATTACGGAAATTTCAATCAATGAGAATGTAATTTTTTGAATATTGATAACAAATTACAAACAATTATGAATTTTGTCTCCATAAAATATTTCAACAAGTGGATATTTAAAATTTTTCTTTTTTTTTCTGCGCTGCACTGTACTCGCAATTTTCGGTTTGGACCAGAGGGGTCTACTTAATTCGGCTCAAATATGTTATTTGGCATATGAATTTAAAATAAACCGTGCAATAATTGCGTTTTATCTGGCAATTCAACACCAAAATTATTATAAGAATGTTATCAACTTTTATGGTTATTTGATGCGAATTTTCCAGAATTATTAAATTATGTCGAATAATGCTATATTTGGAAGACACGCATTATTTAAATACACAAAAATATATTACTCAATTACAAATTAATATATAATCTTTAAATTAAACAGTAACGCTCATACTCTATATTGTCAACTAATTTAACTGGAGTGATGAACCAATAAAAACATTACATAAGTTTGGATAGCAAAACAGTCAACATTATAGAAGGAATATATATATATATATATATATATATATATATATATATATATATATATATATATATATATATAAAATCATAATAAAAGCGGAAACGTAACGAAGCATAGATTCATATGGGCCTTGAAAAGACTCATGATAGTGCTAGTGCACGAAAAAAAATTTTCTTGTACAGTTCTAGAAAACGACAGTTTATATAAATAGCCTCGAACTAGTGAAGCATACCAAAATACCTAGCTTTAATCAGAATTGCTAAGATATTTGATATCATGTCGCAATTTTCAAAAAGCGAAACCTATTTTGCTATGGACGTCCGCTCATCAGTAATCTAGTTTTGCACCAACCAGTTAGATATGTGTTCGGCTAAGCCTAAATTCAATCTTCTAATGCATCTGCCTAAATATGATATAACACAGTATCATTTACATTTATAGATAAGGTTATATATTTTTGCGTATCTAAGGTCAAATGTTTGATTTCTGGACCTTAGTTTTTAGATAAATTTAAAGTTGATGCAGCAAAAAGGGCCAAAAAAGACATTTCGACCAACTTAACCCATCAACTACGAGGTAGACGAATAACACATGCTGTTGACAAAGAACTGAGGCCGGCTGGAATCAGAAATACGAAGGTTGTACACTATACCAAAGACACAAACACATGGTATTTTACTGGCATTCACGCCGCAAAACTGCTATAATAATTTAATGAAATGCATTGAAAAATTTGCTTTCCGTGATTTTTTGCTGAAAAGTAGCACTGATGACAAATTGCGCAAATACATTTTCTATAATGAAATAAGTACAGTGCATTATTTAAATTCCAACAGTTACTCTCCATTCAAATGGAAAAGGTTTATTTCAGACTACGTGTAATAGGGTATTGCAAATTTGTTCGCTAGACTGTTTAACGAACGAGTTGAATAGTTTGCCTATCCCTCTTGTCATAAACGGTTACACATCCAGTTTTATTGATAAGCATAAACCTAATATTATAGTAATGTCAGTTGTCAATCATTGTACCGTTGGTAAGAAATCTTAGTATGTTCACGATCACTAAAAAGGTGAAGCAGCAATGAAGTGCATCGGAGGTAGATTACGTTCCGCTTTGGCGTTTACGTATTTTGCAGCTTACTCAGTTTTGGTAATATGCACCAAAAAAGTTTCTTTACAAAGTGTGAAGGATTAAATTTCACATTAATTTGCATTTAACGTTATGTAGGATTGAAATAGTTCCTGTGGATTATCATATGTAGGCTGATGCAGTAGAAAATTGAATTCAGGCTATTCGGAGCACACACCGATCTGGTTGGTGCAAAATAAGTTTGGTGTTGCACAAACGTCTTTGAATGAATATATTCCGTCTTGTGAAATTCGCGATATGCCGAAATATTACTTTCATCAACGTTGCGATATAAAAAAAACACGTGATCCGCCAGGTACAAAAATTATGCACATAACTGATTTTTTTAGTGAATATGGTAAAAGTGCCAATTTATTCCAACCAGCAAAATAGAGCCTGTAATAAATATGTTTAAACATGTTGATAGTCAACGTGAAAGCCGCAATTGCATTGTTGAATTTGATATATTTCTTTTTTTTACGGAGAATTATGGAATGTGGCGTTTCGTATCTAGTAACTACTCGGTTGCAATACGGTATGAAGTAAAGAAAATATTCAGCATAAGCCCGAGATATAAATTCGTTTATAAATGCGTTTTGTTTTAACTAGCGACCGATTATTAGAGGCCAGCGCAACACACAGAAGCCACTATAATCTTGCTCAAGAAATGTGTAACAATTGAATAGTGTAATCGGCAAACTTGCTAAAGTATTTATATTTACGCTACTACTGCTGATACACACGTATTTAAAGTAAAATGCACCGTCAAAATTTTCCATATTTCCCAACCAACTATAATGTAAGTTAGGCGCGCAGAACTGCATCTAAACGACGAGTATCTGGTAGGCACGTAACCATGTGTATATGAGATTATAACTCCAGTTTATGTTATTTTTTTTATCTATCTATCTGGTTCTAGTTTCACTAGCTTGCTACTTATTGCGCCATTGGTTCAACTTAGTTCATGACAAATTTGATCTCTGCAACAAACAACAAAAAATTATATTGAATGCTTTGGTGTTAACTAATCGGTTTCATCACAAGTGTAAATTCTGTATAACAGTTTCTACAAAACATCTAAATGGTCAGCACGCCTAATGCTGGCAGAAAGCGAAACCATGACTATTTAAGTACAAGTAATTCGCTAGCTCATTAAAGCTAGACTAACGATTTTTACATTGAGCGAACACATTTTAGAATAAATTTTTAAGGCATAGGATAGTGTAACTAAACCCGATCTGTTATTATAAAATAAGCGAAGTATCATTTTTTCAAAGCCTTATTGCGCTCCGAATATTTCCTCAATATGATATGACATTCATTGTCGAGTACCTTCATGCACGTAGAGACTTACAAAAGCCAAAATTGATTAATGTTTCACTGCCATATAACCATTATTCTTTTCTGGTAATATGTGGACTGTAAAGGAACACTAGGCCGCCCATTCCTAGTGAGGATAGTTTATATTCTGAATTTTATTTCTCTTAAATTGTCTGCCATCCAAGGCTGATGAACAGTATCTTCCCAGATGCCAGTGGCCAAAGTTTCCTTCAGCAGTCGAAACTTGAAGGGCATGTTTCGCGAAACTTCATCGGCTGTCGACTCAGGAAGTCTAATTGTGATATTATTTTTTAATGTATATTTAAATAATTTTGTCACTGCATCAACGTGGCACAAGATAATTTATTCAATTCTTTTAATTTATCACGGTTTTTGGCCTCATTGAACAATATCTCAGAAGAATGTAAGCTTGTTAGTAAAAAATTAAGATATAACTATATCGTACCTCTAATTTAATACTATTGGTGCGTCAATTTACAATTTAATTCCGTAAGACTACTTTAGCACTAGATAACCAAACTAGATACTTCAAACAAATTCAAACATGTTTGCTCTTCAACAGCCATTGTTGGTTTGGCTATTTTAGCGCACGAATAAGAATTTCTATCTAAAGCTTTCATGTCAAATAGAATCATAAAAAACTAATAAAAAAATTAAGGTTTTTTTATTTTTAAGATGAACTTATAGATAAAATTCACAAAAACAATAGAAGTTCTCTGTATTTATCTGCATGGGATATATGAAGTTCAATTTTGGCAAAAAATGAATAACTGAAGGTAACTTAATTGTAGATAAACACGTATAAATTTTTCGTAAACACTTAACAGAACAAATAAAAAATTCTGCAATTATCTATTTCACGTGTTTCTTAATTATTGAGAAGAATACTTACTCGGGCATCATTCCTTATTTCAAGTCGACTCATCCGTAGTCAATGAACATCCTTATCTTAGAGTCAGTGGAAATTATAAGTCTGCTACTAACAGGAAAATTTTTAAAAATTGAATTTGACAGACATCGAAAAACATTCAGTTTTAACAAGTATGCTTTAAAGTTACTAGAAGCAACCAGTATGAACTTCACAAACAGATTTAACAATACAATCAGATAGAATAGAGGAGATCAAACGGTAATTGTAATATCGGAGTCTAAAAAGACGATAGATAAATCGTCAAAAAAACAATATCTAACCTGGGAAATTAACAAGAGGATAAATTATAATAGTTAAGAACACTAGGTGTGTACCAAATTCTTAGTAACGATTGTAAACCCATGCGTATTGGTGAAACCATGAAACCAATTATTCTCAATAAACTA
This sequence comes from Eudiplozoon nipponicum, assembly GCA_029291075.1. Lineage (NCBI taxonomy): Eukaryota > Metazoa > Platyhelminthes > Monogenea > Mazocraeidea > Diplozoidae > Eudiplozoon > Eudiplozoon nipponicum. The sequence continues at coordinate 17,583 of JAQBSW010010090.1, forward strand.
AACAGATTTTTTGTAGTCATGGCGAAATTAATAGATCAGATTATACGCATTATAAAGTGCCGAGGATACATATAAATAACAAGATTATTGTCAACTGGCTAAATAACGAAATCTATTAAATATGATAGTTGAGAAAGCTGTAAAATCATAACATGGCCTGATTGTGAACAAAGTCATAAATAATGTTAGGCAGCTAATGTCGCAAAAATCTAAAACGTATAATTCCTTAATTTAAAGTCCCAAAACAGATTATGATAGGCTTCCTAACTCGGTAAAAAAATAACCATCTCTTAACTTGTTTTCGTATTATTCAAAAATATAGAAATTTATTCAGGCTGTGTGGATTCATCATTTAACTTTGATACCATTTTAATAATTATTTAAATTATATGACCTTTTATTTGTATCATTACATTCACTTGATCATTACTTAAATCAAGGTTGCGATCTTGATAAAAAAATAATTTTCCATTATATACTTACATTTGTCAGTATAAACTAGATATCGTATAATTTATAAACAAAAACAATTCATCCACTATGCCTGATTTGTCTTTCTTGAGAACTCATATTACACTGGACTTGAATCAAGTCAACAGATTTACAAGCTGGCGTGCCCAGGTTCGAGTTCTGGTATCTTCCCTCTGTGGGTTTGAAACTGGTATTTTTACATAGTTCTGCGCCCTTTTTATAAGTGATTTCACTCTGATATGTTTAATTTAAATAAACTATTACTCACACGTGTGCGGAAGAGATTTGGCATTGTAGTTTCACTAAAGTGAACAAATCGATTAGATTATTATAATCTACTTAATACACAGTTATAGACACGCGCACATCAACATACAGGACGCACGTTTGTCTCGTCAATAGTCAGCTATTGATGTGCAATCTACCAGTAACTATAAATTAAGTACTTTTGTTCGAAATTTTAGCACTTTTTGTAGTTATAGTAAAATATTTTGTATTACTATGAGCTTATATTTGACAAATGGGCACAGAAGACCTCTGCAAATTTTCCCACGTAAAATATCGACATTGCACTTTTGAAATCTTGTTTTTTAATTGTAAATACCGGGTAATAAATCATTTTCAGTGAGAATTTGTATGGTAATGGGTTTGAATTTTATTAATTCACAGAACACGAACAAGTATTTTTGGGTTAATGTCGTGTGACATGTGCAGATTCTTTGGCGTGCAGCAGAGATCCTCTTTATATAATTACTTTTTGCAAAAGATTTTGTTAATTTTTATTGATTGTTTTGTTATAAAGCTGCCCTATTTGTCATTGCATATGCGAATGTCTGATCTCCAGAAGTCTTACGGGATAAGAAAACGTTCAGAAGCAGTGTACTCTCAGAGATAGTAGATAATATAAATAAATCTAAAGATTTTTTTTTTCAGTTTCAATTTTTGCTAATGATGGTATTAGTGCCACTTTCGAAAAATTGTCTACTTTAATTTATTGCCAATTTGGCTGAATATTTAATATAATCAAGATCGCGAACGTGATATAATCAGCTGACCCATTAATTACTTACATATGTCAGTATAAACTAAGAATTGTATAGTGTAGAAAAGGCAATTCATCCAGTTGACCGGTTTCGTCCTTATTGGGTACCCGTAACATACTGGACAAAATTTGCCGCGGCCGGACTTGAACCTGGGCACGTATGCTTCGCAATCTAGTGCTCTAAGCACTGAATCACCCTGCCACACACTACACAATTTTCGGTTTAATACCAACTAATGCTTTTTGGTTAGCCTTTCCTTTAGGCAGAGTCTATATAGCATCCCTTTAGCCCCAAAATTCCAACTAACCATTCCAAATCTGTCAATAGTTAGCGGACACCAAACTATAAGGGGAAGTGGTATTGAAAGAAACATTTATATCATTAAACGAACATTGGTTGCGCGGGCGGTGATAACATTTATTATAATCAAGGTTGCGGTCTTGATATAAACACCTGACCCATTAATTAATTACATATGTCAGTATAAACTAAGAATTGTATAGTGTAGAAAAGGCAATTTTAATTTAATTTGGCTAAATGTTTTTTTATGCTGGTCAAAGTGATAGTCAGATTATGCGCATTAGGAACTAGTATTACAGGCTTTGTTGATTCCTAGCTAGTGCAAAAATGTATGATAGAAATTTGGTATATTTATTTCATGTGCATTTTGTTCTACAAATACTAATTTATATATATATATATATATATATATATATATATATATATATATATATGATGCATGGGGAGTCCAGTTCAACGGCTATTTTTAAGGATATTTTTATTCTTTTATGCATAAAACACTATTTTCGGTTTAAGTTACGCTTTTTTTGATAGTTGTTATTTTTGGTTGCGCAGTGCGATCATCATATTTAACGTATTCACGATTTTCATTCGTGTGTCGTCGATTAGCACTCTTAGCTCCGCAGTGTTCCAGGTGATCCTAATCTCAAAGTACGCGCCTAGTTCAGCTTCGTGGTGTCACCGCTACAAAGGCTTCCACACCATTTTTACCATCCGGTAGAAATGAAGTTTCGTCTTATAATTGTTGTCTTACGTTTGAGTACTTCATTTCCGGCACCATCTTTAAAACTTTCATAATAGACTGTATACTAAACACAGGACCAATTTCAAGCAAACGGACTTACCTTGTTTGAGACAAATCTATGTATTTGACATTGTTGATTAATGTTTGTAAAGCTAGATTAATTATAGTCTTTATTTCTGAAATCAGATTATTTTTCTAGAACTGTTTGTTTTAATTATTCACACTACACAAATGTCAACAATGGTGATTGCGTGCAGGCTGCTTTTGTTGTCGCGGTAATACGTGAATAACGCTCACTGTGAAACTCTGTTTTTGATTCGAAAACATATTCCAAAGTAATCAAATGTGCACAATCAAACTTTTGTTCAATAAATAATGTTTTGTGCCTCATAAACTTTATTCGAACTTTCTTTAAGCAGAAAGCTGACAGACTGCAACAATTGGCGGCTACAAATTGGCGCACTTCAACAGAGACGGATAAGCCATTTCGAGAAAAAAATTAATTTCTAATCATGAACAATTAATTGATGTGATTTCCTGCAATGAAATTATGAAAGAACTCTTTAACCAGAAAAGCACTGAAAGTATAATTTTTAAAACATTTAAAGTAGATTAAGGCTTTACTGAAATAATCTTTTTTTTTCTGCATAAAAATATTTAATTTCGAGTTTTCTTAATATTAAATCTAAACTACTTAAATGTTTTCGCAAAACATTTAATGTGGATCGTGTTGAAAATTTATTGTTATACCGTTTACTTAAGAGACATTCAAAGGTTTCTTTTTTGTTGAACTAGTCACTAACTTTGTGCTTCAAACCTCTGTTTGAATACTAGGTGCTTCAAAAATGTATTGATAAATATTTTTGGTGATAAAATTTCCCAACTCTCCAATGTTGTAGGGTTTGGTCTTTCAGATAGTTCATTAGGTAATTGCGATGCACTTTCTGCAGAGTTTAATCATTTCCAGAGTCAAGTTACGAACGTATTGTCCAACCTCAGAGAAATAATTCATAACCATAGGATGAAGGACTACGGCCTGCCACCACACCGTCCGTATCTTCCCTGTCAGTCGACACAACGACCGCTTGGTCCCCTGCAACGCTCATTACATTGGAAGATCAAAAATCAGGCTCAATAGAAGAATAAATTAGTGCCTTTCATAAAAATTATAAAAGGACTGCTACCACTGCACCAAAATCAACTAGTTTCATACATATACCACACACAGTTCACATTGTGCTTAGTTATAACACAAAATGTGAAAGCATACAGCTAGCTTTTGATTTTTTGTCGCAATTAACTAGCATAATCTTTGATTAAACTTGCAAAAAAATAATTTAAATCGAAGTCATGTTGGGCTGAAACTGAGACATCATAAACAAACCTTTAAAATTAAAAGACGTCTTCCGAAATACGACACACCCATTAGTTTCGCGCACATTAAAAATGAACGCGATGACACATCACATGGCTTTAAGAAAACCAAGTAGTCTACATTGCGCAATAGAACTACAGAAATATCTAAGATTTGACTGACTACGACATATGAACAGTTATAATTTGATGAGCGTTAAAAGTACTAACGAATCTAGAATATAAGATTTAGATACTGGTAAGAATTATATTTATTAATATATTTTATTGCATGGGCTACGGTTCATCTATCTCTTATATTGTTGGTATTGCTAAAATGGTTTTTAACTAATATAAATATGCTCCGACTACGCGAATTTAATTAATGTTTCTATGCTATTCTAATCATTTTTTGCCCAAAATCTTGTAGGATTCTGTTAATCGATTTTTTTCATCTTACGTTCAATGTGTTGCTACACAACAATGCAGATATCTCAATTACAATAATTCAAAGAGATTTCTTAATTAGCATTTGGAATCCAGGTTGTTTAAAGTCTGTCAGATGAATTAATAGTTCACAATCTCATCAAGATAATTTGCTTTCATAACTCGATTTAAAGGTGTGCAATAATCGAGGCTAGAGTGTTTTCTTTAAAAAGTCCAATTATGAATAATTTTATATTGATATAATGTATAACAATTTTTCCCCGATATGTACGGCAGAAATTAATTTTATAATTAAATCAGGAAAATCAGTAATTCTTTAACATCTTTATGAGTAAGGATACCCAGTTAGTTACTAAATCTATTTTAACCTTCACATATACCTTTAATTTAAAAACCAAGTACACGGCCTGCATAAACATATTATCTTCCAAAATGTTATTGAAATGTTCCACGAATCACCAAAACTTGCATTGGTGTTTCTATACTCTGCAAAATTTAAAAATCCACTAGAAATGCACTATCACACATCCCGCCGAACTGGTAATAAATTGTAAATAAAGCGAAAATACAAATTACAATATAATTAGATTTGAAAAAACGAAATTAAACTAGTAGATGAAAGGATTTTATTTTAATCTACACACTGTGTTATTGTGAGAGACAGGAAACAATATTTCAAAACAATATGGTATTCTTTATTATTTAGTTACATAAATAAACTACCAGAACGATGATGGCTTGGATAAAGCACAATAAACTGAAAAAGTATAAAACAGATCCCAAACCATAATCGCACCTAGGCGCGCATAAACACACATGAACACTAACCGACTTGCTAGCACGTAAGTTATAATAAAACGCGTACATCTGCTACTAATAAATGTAAATAAAACTCAAAATCTGCGAACAATAAACTTAATCGCGATTATTCAGTTTTCAAAAAGACTTAGATATACATAATTCAGATTTAAATGAGTAATTTAGTATCTCCTTATTTAGACATAGAGTTGTAGAATGTTTCAAAATTCCCAAGGACATTCGTTTGCTTATATGAATTTCCTTCGATTTCCTTCAATAATAAAGATTTTCCTATTATGACTTAATTTAACGATATTTGCAGTCCAATCTGTCCAAAAATGCGTACTAAAGCGTGATGATTCTTTTTTCATAGATACCGGTACATGAAGGATACCTATTCATATATGGAACAATAAATTTCAAAATGGCCTATTAATTTTTCAACCTACAGGTTAACACAATTCTAGATTGGAGCGCAAAAAAATGTATGTTTCACCTGCCTATTTTAAATAAACACCGGTAACTGATATTGATCGTTAGGTAAGCCAAATAAATTAATGCTTGTGTTGTAATGAAACTATGTATTGAATATTTTCTTTATATATATTTTTGTATAAACAAATAAAAGACATTTTATATAATTAAACGAACATTGGTTGTGCGGGCGATGAGTGTCTCAGTGGTTAGAGTATCAGATCCCTAAGCAGACGTGCCCAAGTTCAAGCCCTCTCCGCGGCAAATTCTGGTCAGTATATTATGAGTTCCCAATAAGGAAGAAGCCAGTCTCCTGGATAAATTTCCTTTTCTACACTGTACAATTCTGGTTTGTACTGAGAAATATATGTCAATAATTGTGCCAGGTGTTTATATCCAGATCGCAACCTTCATTATAATAAATAAGTGACTTGTTTTAGAAAATTAATAAGTAATAGACCTGTATTAATATAAAAATGCATTATATTTTACTGCCAATTATAAATTTTTTTCGTTATGTAAATAATAATAATATTAATAATATTAGTCATGTGGAAATTATATATAATTTTTTTATTTAAAAGATTTTCAATCATCATGTAACGTATTTGCAAAAAGGCAAATAAAAATATAAAGAAATTACATGTCCTTTGGAAAAAGTGAAGCTCACTGAAAATTACTTTAAAGGGAAGGGGAAAATTTGAAAAGGAAGATTTGCTTGAATTATAATAATGGATGGAAATGTAACCAAGAGCTTTTGTATAACAAACATAACATTGGCATAGTTTATCTTATGTAAAACAGTAAATTCAATTCAATTATTTATTTGTTTTTATTTTCGTCAACTCTTGTTTACTAAATTTGGACATTTATTGCACATACTTCCTTTTACTCCAGAAAAAACTCAACATATTCAATTTCAAATAAATACTTTTTGTTATTAATTAATTATTAATCATGTTAAGACAGTTGTACACCTTTTTGGTATTGCCGCAGATCGTCACCAAATAATATTATGTTTCCAAAACAGCCATTGTCATGTATTTCTTCTTATCTACTGGTTTACGTACATCTACCTAGAGAATCACTAACCAACGAACAGTCCGCACAAAGCAGGACTCATGAAGAACTTCTGTCCAACCGTTTCTACTCTGGTAAACTATCTACGCACGGCATTAGCAGATGAATGTTTATCACTGAAATCTTCAGTGCAAAAAACCGTTATTCCTAACCTTTATTATTACAATAACGTTGTACATTACATTAGCTGTAGCTTTACATTTCACGACCGCGCTGGGGTTCGAACAGGAATCATCTGCTGTAAAGTTAAAGTACTTCATTCTTTTTAAAAAATATTTATATTTGAAGAAAAAGTATATCATTTAACAAAATGCATTGTTTAAAATTCTTTTCGTTCTTGCTGGCTATGGTTGTTCCCTGTGGTCATATCTGAACTAATTTGATACTGGGTGCGAAATACCTAATACATAATTGCATATATTTTAGATATCTGTAGCAAACAGTATCAAAATGCTATATATTTAGTTGAATGATGTTATGATTACCAATCAACGAAGCCCATAGTGTATGGATTGGCTGGAATAAGTGGTCTTCAGAAGTAGTTAAAACTCTCAATTTTGGTCAAAATTAGCATAACTTGAAATCCATTGAGTTGGTACCATGTACCGATTCGACAACCATAGTGTTAGAATCATGTAACTATTCGGCAACTATAATGTAGTAACCCGGTAATGACACAAAAGTCATAGTGCTGGTACCATTTACTTGCTCGGTATACATATTGTATATAGTGCTTCGGCTTTGAATTTGCATTTTCGAAGACTTTATATTAAATTAGCTTCATTACTGCAGGTTTAGACATTCGTAAAGGAGATTGTACCGTCCTATTTCCCTACATTTCTCATCCAAATATATGGTGAGCAAAAGGTGTAGTATCAGCTCGAACTGATAAGTTGTTAGTATGTATTAGGTGTTACGAACCTAGTAACGGATTAGTTCATTTATGACCAGAAGGATAAATCAAAGGCAGCATGAACAGAAAGTATAATCTCATGCACATTCGTTTTGTGCTTACTGGCGACTCATCAGTAGGAGCCGGTATTACGCCCATTAACCACTATATATTTGGTCGAAGAATGTGGAATAATAGGACGGTACAATCTCCTAGACGAATGTGTATACCTGCATTTGTGAAACTAACATCATATAAAGTCTACGACAATGAGACTTCAACGCTAACTCACACTATATAATATATATACCGAGTCTGGAAAGGATACTAACTAAGCTAATTCGTTACTAGGTTCGCAACACCTAATACACACTTGCATATATATTAGTTCTTCGCAACAAACAGTATTTAATTGTGATATATTGAATTGAATTATGTCATGCTTACCGCGAAATATGATAACTGATATCGATCAATTGTAGAGTGGGTGAATTACCTGGAGTAAAATTGTTCAGAAATTGTTGTAATTCTCAATTTCGGTGAACTTTAGCATAAATTGATATCCATCAGGTTGGCATCATGTACCGACTCGGAAACCATAGTCTTAGTACCATGTACCTTTTCGGTACAATAATGTTGGTATCAGTTACTAACACAA
>JAQBSW010010091.1:0-25825 GCA_029291075.1 Eudiplozoon nipponicum
GTTAGTTGGAACTTTGGGTCTAAATGGATGCCATATGAGCTCCACCTAAAGGAAAATTGACTAACCAAGTTACATTAGTTAGTATATAACTGAAAATTGTGTGTAGTGTAGTGTGCGGCAGGATAGCTCAGTGGTTAGAGCACCAGATTCCGAAGCAGACGTGCCCAGGTTCGTATCCTGTCCGCGGCAAATTCTGGCCAGTACTTGATGAGTTCCCAATAAGGACGAAACCGGTCTACTGGATGAATTGCCTTTTCTACACTATACAATTCTTAGTTTATACTGACATATGTAAGTAATTAATGGGTCAGGTGTTTATATCAAGACCGCAACCTTGATTATAATAATTGTTATCACCACCCGCGCAACCAATGTTCGTTTAATTATATAAATGTTCATTTCAATACCACTTCCCCATGTAATGTGGTGTCTGTTCAGTAATGACAGATTGGGCATGGTTAGTTGGAACTTTCGGTCTAAATGGATGCCATATGAGCTCCACCTAAAGGAAAAATTGACTAACCAAGTTACATTAGTTAGTATATAACTGAAAATTGTGTGTAGTGTAGTGTGCGGCAGGATAGCTCAGTGGTTAGAGCACCAGATTCCGAAGCAGACGTGCCCAGGTTCGTATCCTGTCCGCGGCAAATTCTGGCCAGTACTTGATGAGTTCCCAATAAGGACGAAACCGGTCTACTGGATGAATTGCCTTTTCTACACTATACAATTCTTAGTTTATACTGACATATGTAAGTAATTAATGGGTCAGGTGTTTATATCAAGACCGCAACCTTGATTATAATAATTGTTATCACCACCCGCGCAACCAATGTTCGTTTAATTATATAAATGTTCATTTCAATACCACTTCCCCATGTAATGTGGTGTCTGTTCAGTAATGACAGATTGGGCATGGTTAGTTGGAACTTTGGGTCTAAATGGATGCCATATGAGCTCCACCTAAAGGAAAAATTGACTAACCAAGTTACATTAGTTAGTGTATAACTGAAAATTGTGTGTAGTGTAGTGTGCGGCAGGATAGCTCAGTGGTTAGAGCACCAGATTCCGAAGCAGACGTGCCCAGGTTCGTATCCTGTCCGCGGCAAATTCTGGCCAGTACTTGATGAGTTCCCAATAAGGACGAAACCGGTCTACTGGATGAATTGCCTCTTCTACACTATACAATTCTTAGTTTATACTGACATATGTAAGTAATTAATGGGTCAGGTGTTTATATCAAGACCGCAACCTTGATTATAATAATTGTTATCACCACCCGCGCAACCAATGTTCGTTTAATTATATAAATGTTCATTTCAATACCACTTCCCCATGTAATGTGGTGTCTGTTCAGTAATGACAGATTGGGCATGGTTAGTTGGAACTTTGGGTCTAAATGGATGCCATATGAGCTCCACCTAAAGGAAAAATTGACTAACCAAGTTACATTAGTTAGTATATAACTGAAAATTGTGTGTAGTGTAGTGTGCGGCAGGATAGCTCAGTGGTTAGAGCACCAGATTCCGAAGCAGACGTGCCCAGGTTCGTATCCTGTCCGCGGCAAATTCTGGCCAGTACTTGATGAGTTCCTAATAAGGACGAAACCGGTCTACTGGATGAATTGCCTTTTCGACACTTTACAATTCTTCGTTTATACTAACATATGTAAGCAATTAATGGATCAGGTGTTTATATCAAGACCGCAACCTTGATTATAATAATTGTTATCACCACCCGCGCAACCAATGTTCGTTTAAGCAGGTAGGCAGTACGTGACTGCTACCTTGTGGCGCCGTTAATGCCGTTGATGTGCAGGGAAGTACGTCTTCTATTTTCTGCGCCATACGTTTCTCGATCCTGATGCTCCACTGCGTCTGTTTTCTGTGGCCTTTCTCGTCAACAGTGGAAGTTTGCATTCATTCGGAAATTCATGTGGACGGCCAAAACAGACTTGTCATAAATAAAAAAACTTTTTGTGTTTATAGCACCAGTTTGTTTTGAAATATCTATTAAAAGATTGAGGAAACCTAGATCGCTGCTTACTGTTATATCGTGGTTTGGGTAGAAAAATGTGTCGTGCGTTAACCTGATTTTGCTCGTATTTCCCTATAACCAATCTTTCTAGAACTTTAGCCATGTTCTTTACTGTCCTCTCTAAAAAATTATCCTCTAATCCTGCGAGGAAGGGCAAAATGATGACGTATTTAACTTAGGTTTCAAAACCCTAAATTCTAACTCGCATATCTTGGATAAGTTATCTATTGAGAGAGAGTTGGGGAGCTGTCTGACGAAAAATTTTATTAAAAACAACCTTAGCCTGAAGATCATAAATATTGGTTTTATGCCAACGTTTCCGAAATTTCCTTAAAATCTCAATGGGGCCAATGTTTATCATGTCTAACTGCACATACTTATTTATTTTCTGCTCAGTTTCAGTGGAACCCAGCAAAGATTCTATTTCAATTTGCAGGCCCAAAATGGGTTTGGGTAGTTATCAAGAGGCCTCAAGCTTACGATAAATTCATCGCTGCAATTCTGAAGGGAGTTCAGGGAAAATAATTGACAGTTTTTTATGACTGTCATAATCTGGAAACGGGAGAAAGCGGAGTCTACGCGCATAAAAAATAACTCTTAATCTCCATCCTATACAGGAACATCAATATCTAAAATTGGACATGACATTCTAACAATCTTACGGGATCTTAAAAGCATAAATTTATAAGCAAAATGAAATGTATAAATAGACATGAAACGACACGCAAACCAAAATCGGCTTCTACAGTTGGAAACTGACGGGATGAGTTTCGACGAACGCAGAAAACAGATCAAATTATGATCTTTCACAAAATTGAATTTAGTGCTTTCACAAAATCACAATTACCCTGAACAATTTACCAAATAGGTGTCCAGTTTTTAAACAGTTTGCACATGGGAGAGAAAATTTTCCCTCAAAAAAAATTTGCTTCTCAACAAAAATTTCCATAAGACCTCGACTTAAGAAAGATTCACAACTAGGGTAAAAAAATTGCGGTATGTGCTAACTTTGATTTACTGTATTCCCACGATAATAAAATGAAAAAGAAACACAGTCGATTGTATTAATGCCAAAAGTTTTGTGATATAAAAACAAGCCTTGAAATCAGTACTGTTCTCATATCCTGGCGCGTTCGCCAATTTGTAAAACGCCCCGGCTTCAAGTAAATGCCGTTCGACGTCACAAAGGGGTTAGGTGCCATAAAGGCTGAGATTTAGTACTGTTGGTGGCCATTATTAGAGCTGAAATTGCGTTCTCCGGCAAATGCCGAGTAAGTTAGATACTGTAGCATTTTCAAGAAGTACTCCTAGACACAGAAGACCGGCTCTGGTTGATTAACTGGCGTTCCTTCTCTTATGGTGTTCAAATCAGCAAAGAGAATAATCTCGTTGAAGATCTGCGACAACACAGTGGTGACTGGCACACGTAAAGGTCCAATAAATAGATCTTGCTCCACCTCACTAGTTGTGTAGCAACACGAATGGCGTGACTAGGTGACTCTGCTTGTGAAGCACGACCAGATGTCTGCGTAGGTGAACAGTCAGTTTGACAGGAGACAACACGTACACATAGTGCGCAGCAGAAATCAAACGTGATTTTGACAATCATGGTAAATGCAGTGTGCTTATATAGCGTGAAAACGGTAACTCGAACGCCCTTGAATAACGGCAATTTTCGCTTGTTTTAATTGGTTCCGCGCAAATTAAATTTGAATTTCGTATACGCAATATATCGGCGAATTGTTCTTGCGTCGTTACAAGACGGTGTAACACTATTGATAATTGGAGATATCGGAGAGAAGAGAACTATAGCCACAAAACCCAACAAAATAACTATAAAGAAACCAACAAAATAATTTTTTTAAATGTCGAGAAAATTAATGTTTAAATCATGTAATACATATACTTTATTTTTTGTCAATTTAAATGACCCGGCTGCAAGTAAATGCCCTGCGAAGCTACAAAGAACGTAATAGCCGCAGATAAATGAAAGACAGCTACAATTGCTGGCCTTTATCAGGGCCAGAATTGCGTTCTCAGGCTAATGCCGAGACATTTTTGTTGTGTTGCAGTGTCTAGAAGTACTCCTAGACACTAGAGGCCGACTCTGGTTGACCGGCGGGTGTTCCTCTTTGTGCAGTCGAAACCAGAGAGGTGAGTTACTGTGTGATAGCTCAGAATTGTCTTGTTGAAGTTCTGCGGCAACACCATGGTGGCTGGCACAAGTCCGACTAATAGATAATAGATCCGTATGACTAGTTGTGCCGCAATAAGAAGATTGGCATGACTGAGATCCAAGTGACTAAGTGATAAAGCGTAACTTACGCATGTCCAGAAGTCAGCGTAGTTAAATCGTCAAGTGTGTAGCGCTACAGCAATCACGCGTAGTTCACAGTAGGAAATGTCAAACGTGTGTGATAATGCATAGTAAATGCACCGTGCTCATATACTATTGCAAACGTATGCTCGCACGCCATTGGTAGCTGCAAATTTCCCTTGTTTTAATTCTTACCACGTAAATGAAATTTGAATTTCATTTGGGCAAAATGTCGGCGAATTGTTCTGAGCCGTTTCACCAACTTTAGGAATATTAAGAACAAAAACTTCTTGCTGTATAATTTTATAACAAATAACGGTTTGCATTATACAATATTATCTGAAACATGGCTCAGAAAAGACATTGAAAATCACGAATTTGACGTACTTGATTATTCTTTATTCAAAAAAGATAGATTGTTGGATAGAAGAAGTGGAGGAGTACTTATTTAATGTAAATCTATATTGAATGCTAAAATGTTACATACTAGTGAATAAAGTATTGTAATTGATTTTATATCTATACAAATCGACAATTTGATCTTAACAGTGGTTTACAGACCGCCGTGTGTTAGTTTAAATGATGATATAATTTTTACCACTTCATTTCAATTTATTTTGGACTGCCATGGTAATAATGTGGTGGTAGGCGATTTAAACAAGATGTCTGACTGTGAAGTAAGCAATCTTTTTTCTAATCATGATCAAAAGCAGATTATAAAGGAATTAACTAGAGTTACAGAATGCTTAGATAATATATATATATTTAGAAACTGAATCGGTTAACTGGCATATTTATGAAGTTGTAAACTCCTTTAAAGTGATGAATCACAAACAAATTATTTTACAATTGAACAACTTCAGTAGCAAAAAACAGAAATTTAATTTTGAGAATGCACAGGTGCAATGTTCCAGAATTAACTGAAATCTTTCCAGAGAATTAAGCAAAATGTTTGATTATAAAAGTTTTTACCTTATGAACACTGATGAATGTGTTTCGTCTGTTTCAAAGTTATTATCTAATTTATTTCATACATGTACGTTCACGCATGTCATACCAAAACAAATCGATAGGAAATTATTTAAACTAAGAATTAAACGAGATAATATGATGAAATTTAGTCTTATCAATAGCATTAAAAAATGAGGTTAGATTTGATTAACAATAAAATTAATTCATCACTGCTGATAATCCGTCAAATATCAGAAATAATCATATTGGGTTAACTAAAGGTAGGATACAAACTCCTAAAAGACTACAGTAATATACGGAGAAATTAATGTTCATATTAGCGGTGGATTAAACTGAGTATGAATTTCTCTGTGAATTGGATGAAATATTTGTTAATTTGGTATGTATTCGACAGAATGAAAGCAATATAATGGATCTAGCTGATCGTTCGGGTAACCAGGAACCAGGACATGTTAATGACTGTGATGCATTGATAAAATTAATGTTAAGACGGTGTTTTTCAACCATAGAAACGATTCTGTTCATGTTAAATGCTTTATCAGCTATATTAACGTACTACTTGCTCCGTGTATTGCAATCCAATTCAGCACACAGAATTAAAACTACAGTAACAATTATTAACATAATTTAAAAATAAAATAAAAGAACAAAAAGATCACTTTGGTATAACGATTTATAACCTAATTCAATTAAGTTTAACTTTTACAAATGTTCTCTGCAATTTTATAATCAGAATTTTGAAGGATGGACAAATGCTAATCGATATTCTAACTAAAGTAGCTAAACCATTGTCAAAGATAAGTAAGCCTGTAACACGCAGCTCCGCGTTACAACCCAACGATGTTCAATTTTGACAAATATGGTGCTCTTTAAGGTCAAATAATCTAACTCGGTGCTTACACAATATTTCTATTAACTGTGATTTTAGAAACAATCTCTGTTAGTTTCAAACAGTTTTAATTGAGATTTCCACAACTGCAATTTTATTTGTAATTAATAAGGTTGTTTATTAAATATACACACCCGCGCGCAATACGCATGGAACACGCGGTGGATTATTGTGTCACAGCGGATTTATTTCGCTCAGTTGGATTATTGGCAGTTTATGCAAGGGATTTACTGTTCGCATTTAACTATGCCTATCCGAATTTCAGAGAACAATGGATTTTTTTTATTTTTTTTTTTTAGAATAGAATATCTTTATTTGGATTCAAACCACACATGTTCCATTAAATAATAAAATTAGAAAATGTACAATGTAAAAAGATATCACATCACATATATATGTGCAATTAAGTGTACTGTACAGTTTATCGGCATCTGAAAGATCAGCTGTAAACAGTGATAGATTCTTAATCAAAATTGAAAATTTAAGTTATAACTCGAATATTACATTTGTTGCTGAAACAATTAATCTTGGCTTTTATTTAACCATGAAAAAGTATTATCATAATCAAAATTAAAAATATCATCAGGATTAAACACTTTTTCCAGTTCGGTAGATAAAAATTTAAAAGACATTTTAGTTGGAGGCGTTTCTCTAAGCCCCTTTGGCAAGTGATTATAAATTTTTTAAATTTTTGAAAACGAGAACAGCTTGCTCGCAACATTCCCAATCAAAGGTGGAGATATTGCAGAATGACCAGATCTAGTTCCAATTTCATGACTCTTTCTTATGGGATTCATATAGGCACCAGACCACTGGTTTAAATGGAAAACTTTTATACAATAGCACATTCTCCGAAACCATAAAGGATGCAGTGATACAAATTGTAATCTAGTGGCGTATATAGTGCAGGAGATAGGACTAATTTGCTTCACAACTTTTCTTTGTACAGCTTCTATTTTATTAGACAGACCCTTTGTTAAGGGATTCCAAGTAGCGGCGGCATATTCTAGTATCGGTCTAATCCATATTATAAACATTTTGAATTTTATTTCATGTGATATAATATTTCTATTTATCAATGCCCATCTGTTCTTGGCACTGCCTACTATCCTTTCAATATGTCTCTCAGCAGAAACCGTCAGCAGAAGCTGTACATTGAATAGTTATGCCTAAATCCTTAATTTCTTGCATAAGTTTAATCTCAAAAACATCATTAATCTCAGCATTATGAAAATAAAAATAATTAAAATCTGTTCTGTTACCTATTTTTAAAGCTCTCGTCTTTTTACTGTTTATTCTCAGCCCTAGTGTTAACAGATATCTACTTAAATCATACAAATCAAGTGTCACATTATTTTTGGAGAATTCAACATTATTTGGATCAATTGGAAAGATTATTTTCAAATCATCAGCAAATTTGCAAACTCGACCGTTAGGAATCTTAGTTTCCAAATATGCAAATACAATTTTAAATAATATTGGTCCCAAACTGGATCCCTGTGGAACTCCACTTGTTACCCTTTTCGATTTAGATACCAAATCGTTTACTTGAATACTCATTCTTCGATTATATAAGTAGTACCTAAGTAATCTAAAAATATTCGGATCAATATTCAATAAATTAATCGCATTCAAGATAGCATCAAAAGATATAGAGTCAAAAGCTTTTGAGATATCTATGAATACAATTAATGCATCTAACTTTTTCTCATCTAATGTAATTACATGTTTCCACATAGAGAGCATATTAGTAGTTGTCGACCTGTCTTTCGTGAAGCCATGCTGGCATACATCGAAATCAGCCGGCAGCATACGTTCTAAATGATCAAGTATTAATCGTTCTATTATCTTCAAAAACGAGGGAATAATAGAGATTAATCTGTAATCACTGGCACACGTTGGCTTACTTACTTTAGGCAAAGGTTTAGCTACTATTGTTAGTATATCGATTGGTAATATCCCACTCTTCAAAATTCTATTTATAAAATTGCAGAGCGCATTCATAAAATTTAAGGGTAATTGAAGTAGGTTATCAATCGATATACCAAGGTGATCTTTTTGTTTTTTTGATTTTATTTTTAACATTAATTCTATCAATGCATCACTGTCAATAACAAGTCCTAGATCCTGGTTTCCCGAAGGATCCGTTAGATCAATAAAATTGCTTTCCTTCTGCGGATTACATAACAAGTTGCCAAATACTTCATCCAATTCACAGAGAAATTCATAATCAGTTTTACCCACAGGTAATATAAGGTTTAATTTTTCCTTATATTTACCATAGTCTGTGAGGAGTTTGTATCCTAGTCTAGGATTACTCTTCAGTTTAGCCAGAATAATTCTCTCTGATCTTTGACGGATTATCAGCAGTGATGAATTAATTTCTTTATCGATCATATCTAACCTCATTTTTTAATACTATTGATAAGACTACATTTCATTATATTATCTCGTTTGATTCTTAGCTTACATAACTTCCTATTGATTCGCTTTGGTATTACATCCGTAAATGTTGATGCTCTAAATATATCAGATAATAACAGTGAAACAGAAGAAACAAATTCGTCATCGTTCATGATAAATAAACTTTCATAATCAATTGATAAGCTTAATTCTCTAAAAAGATTCCAGTTGATTCTGGAACATTGCACGTGAGCATTTTCAAAATTAGGTGTCAATGTTTTGCTACTCAAAATGTTCCATTGTAAAATAATTTGTTTATGATCCAATTCTTTAAAGTAATTTACAACATCATAACTGTGTGAGTTCAACACTTCAACTTCTAAATATACATGGTCTAAGCATTCCGAACCTCTAGTTGGTTCCTTTATAATCTGCTTAAGATCATGATTAGAAAAAAGATTGATTATTTCACAGTCATGCACCTTATTAAAATCTCCTACCACAATAATATAACCATGGCAGTCAAAAATAGATTGAAAGGAATTGATAAACATTTGATCATCATGTAAATTAGCATACGGCGGTCTGTAAACCGCGATAAGAATCAGGTTATCAATTTGTATAGATACAAAATCAATGACAGAATTATATTCGCTAGAATGTAACACTGTTGCATTTAATATCGATTTGCTATAAATAAGTACTCCTCCACCTCTTTTATCCAGTGATCTGTCTTTCCTAAATAGAGAATAATGAGGAATGTCAAATTCATAGTTTTCAATGTTCTTGTTCAGCCAGGTTTCAGATAGTATTATAAAGTCAAAATTGTTACTTATTATAAAATCACACAACAAAAAAGTTTTATTCTTAATACTTCTACAATTAGCATAAAATAATGTATATGAACAGGACAACTCATCTTTACTATCATCAATAGTTACTGATTTAACTTTTTCGGTTTCCTTATACTTCGTTTGTTGGGTACCGTATCTATGGTTCGTAACTGTCCGCTGTCCACCACATTCATTAACGAAACCCCGTTTTTTGTGATTTTAGAGTCGTTTGACACAGCCTTTATTGTGACTATTTCCGCTTGACTTGATTTCTGGTCTAGATTCTTCTTTAACTTTTTTGCCGCAGCCAGTTTTCTTTGCAGAAACGTCTTGTCTCTAGTGATGAATATGTTCTGAAAGTTACTGCATTCTTCTTTCTTTTTATTAATATCCTCAACTTGCTTGTTCGTCGGCCTTTTTGACAATTTTATCACAACTGGTCTTGGACGTTCCGATTTTTGTCCCACTCTAAAGCATTTAGTTATTTCAGCTTCAGTCGTATCTCTTATTAGAGCATTTAACTTTTCAACATCCTTATGATCAGCATTTTCCTTAAGATTAAATAAAATTAATTGTTCTTGTTTTCCAATTCTCGCAGAAACTTCATTAGACAAGATATTCAATATTTCTTCCCCAGAAGAACTGCTTTTTGTTGATATGTCATCTTCCTTAGTTATTTCGCTTAACTCAATCCATGGTTTAACATTGTCTTCTAGTTTATCCATCCTATTGTTTAACGCAACGGTCAATTGCTCAATTTTTGCGCTTAAATTATCATTTCTCCTCTCGGATACATCCAATTTTGCTGAATAGTTGCTAGCATCCGACTGTAGCTTTAAAATTGTATTTTTTAAAGTTTTATTTTCCTCCCTAAGCTCCTTCATGGAGTTTTGAAGGTCCGTAATAATTTTTTCTAATTCAGTATTCAAAAAAGTTTGAGCCATTTTAAACCGCGCGTCACCCAGATTATAATTACATAAGTTAAAACCATAGCAAACAGTGAACTAATTATTTGTGAATTTTTGTCATTGAAGTTTTTACACGAATTTTATCCATTTATTTTCAGTGACAACTTTTAACAGTGACTATGTTCATATCATCATGTATTTTCAATCGGTTACATATATTCATTTCAATTCAGACATTTGTGAAAGAATAATTGCTTGTGTGTAAGATATTCAACTTTATAAACAGCGTTCATTTTGCTACCGTCTAGAGCACGGACAATTTTGTTTAACTGTGACTTGTGTGTAAGACATTCAACTTTGTAAACAGCGTTCGTTTTGCTGCCGTCTAGAGCACGGACAATTTTGTTTAACTGTGACTTGTGCATAAGACATTCAACTTTGTGAACAATATTCTGACTTTTTGCCGTCTAGAGTACGGACAATTTAGTTTGACTGTGACTGGTGTTTAAGACATTCATTTGTGTTAAAATTTAATTTTATTGCCGTCTAGAGCACGGTCAATTTGGACTACTTATGAATTCATACGCGGTGTTATTTACAATACATTTGTGATCATTCGTATTAGTCTTCTCTCATCACCCATCGGGAAAAAGCCGGGGATTGATCATGTGCACGGATCTCCACAGCCGCTACCAATCCAATGTAGGGAGTAATTAATCTCGCAAAAGTCCCCTACAAGCCAACGTGCGCCAGTGATTATAGACTAATCTCTATTATCCATTCATTTTTGAAGATAATAGAACGACTGATACTAGATCATTTAGAATGTATGTTGCCGGTTGATTTTGATACAAGTTAACATGGCTTTACGAAAGATAGATCGACAATTACTAATATGCTTTCTATGTGGAAACATGTAATTACACTAGATGAGAAAAAGTTAGATGCATTAATTGTATTTATAGATATCTCAAAAGCTTTTGACTCTATATTTTTGATGCTATTTTGAAGGCGATTAATTTATTGAATATTGATCCGAATATTTTTAGATTACTCAGGTACTATTTATATAATCGAAGAATGAGTATTCAAGTAAATGATTTGAGATCAAAATCGCAAAAAGTAACAAGTGGAATTCCACAAGGATCAAGTTTGGGGCCAATTTTATTTAAAATCGTATTTGCACATTTGGAAACTAAGATCCTTAACGGTCGAGTTTGCAAATTTGCTGATGATTTAAAAATAATCTTTCCAATTGATCCGAAAAATTTCGACTTCTCCAAAAATAATGTGACACTAGATTTGTATGACCTAAGTAGATATTTGATAATACTAGGGCTGAGAATAAACAGTAAAAAGACGAGAGCTTTAAAAATAGGTAATAGAACAGAATTTAATTATGTTTATTTTCATGATGCTGTGATTAATGATGTTTTTGAGATCAAACTTCAGCAAGAAATTAAGGATTTAGGCATAACTATTCAATGTACAGCTTCTGCTGAGAGACATATTGAAAGGATAGTTAGCAGTGCTAAGAACAGATGGGCACTAATAAATAGAAATATCTTATCGAACGATATAAAATTACAAATGTATATAATTTGGATTAGACCGATACTGGAATATGCTGCCGCTACTTGGAATCCATTAAAAAGGGATTGTCAAATAAGCTAGAAGCTGTACAAAGAAAAGTTGTGAAACATATTAGCCCTGTCTCCTGCACTATATACGCCAGTAGATTACAGTTTGTATCACTGCAAACTTTATGGTTTCGGAGGATGTGCTATTGCATAAAAGTTTTCCACTTGAACCAGTGGACTGGTGCCTATATGAATCCAATAAGAAAGATTCATGAAGTTGGAACTAGATCTGGACATTTGGCGATCTCTCCTCCTTTGGTGGGAAATGTTGCGGGGAAGTTATTCTCTTTTTCGAAAATTTACAAAATTTACAATCAATTGCCAAAGGGGCTTAGAGAAACGCCTCCATCTAAGATGTCTTTTAAATTTTTATGTACTGAACTAGAAAAAATCTACAATCCTACTGATCTTTTTAATTTTGATTATGATAATACTTTCTCGTGGTTGAATAAAAGACAAGGATAATTGTGATCAGCAACATACCTTCTTGAAATTTTTATTTCCACATTCTGTATTATTAAATTGAAATGTTATGCATTATATCATCATATTAGTCAACACTACAAATAATCAATTGCTAGTCATGGTTCTCATTTTTGCATAATGTTACACTCGAATTATACCTTAATTTTTCCTATTATCAGGTCTGTGAATTTCGATGATGAATCTATAACTATTTATATAATCAATTATTGTACAAATGCGATTAATTAAAAAGACCGTTTTTCCTTTATCATAATAACTGTATCAAAATTGATATAACGTATGCAGTGATATTACTGCTGAATTTTCTGATGTTGATATATCGTATATCATAACTAGGGAGATTTACTTATCTATATGAGACTAATTGGACATATTTATGTGATGTGATATCTTTTATATATTGTACATTTTCCAATATTATTATCTATTTGATGGAACATGTGTGGTTTGAATCCAAATAAAGATATTCTATTCTATTCTATTCTATTCTATTCTATTCTATTCTATTCTATTCTATTCTATTCTATTCTATTCTATTCTATTCTATTCTATTCTATTCTATTCTATTCTATTCTATTCTATTCTATTCTATTCTATTCTATTCTATTCTATTCTATTCTATTATTCTATTCAATTCTATTCTATTCTATTCTATTCTATTCTATTCTATTCTATTCTATTCTATTCTATTCTATTCTATTCTATTCTATTCTATTCTATTCTATTCTATTCTATTCTATTCTATTCTATTCTATTCTATTCTATTCTATTCTATTCTATTCTATTCTATTCTATTCTATTCTATTCTATTCTATTCTATTCTATTCTATTCTATTCTATTCTATTCTATTCTATTCTATTCTATTCTATTCTATTCTATTCTATTCTATTCTATTCTATTCTATTCTATTCTATTCTATTCTATTCTATTCTATTCTATTCTATTCTATTCTATTCTATTCTATTCTATTCTATTCTATTCTATTCTATTCTATTCTATTCTATTCTATTCTATTCTATTCTATTCTATTCTATTCTATTCTATTCTATTCTATTCTATTCTATTCTATTCTATTCTATTCTATTCTATTCTATTCTATTCTATTCTATTCTATTCTATTCTATTCTATTCTATTCTATTCTATTCTATTCTATTCTATTCTATTCTATTCTATTCTATTCTATTCTATTCTATTCTATTCTATTCTATTCTATTCTATTCTATTCTATTCTATTCTATTCTATTCTATTCTATTCTATTCTATTCTATTCTATTCTATTCTATTCTATTCTATTCTATTCTATTCTATTCTATTCTATTCTATTCTATTCTATTCTATTCTTCTATTCTATTCTATTCTATTCTATTCTATTCTATTCTATTCTATTCTATTCTATTCTATTCTATTCTATTCTATTCTATTCTATTCTATTCTATTCTATTCTATTCTATTCTATTCTATTCTATTCTATTCTATTCTATTCTATTCTATTCTATTCTATTCTATTCTATTCTATTCTATTCTATTCTATTCTATTCTATTCTATTCTATTCTATTCTATTCTATTCTATTCTATTCTATTCTATTCTATTCTATTCTATTCTATTCTATTCTATTCTATTCTATTCTATTCTATTCTATTCTATTCTATTCTATTCTATTCTATTCTATTCTATTCTATTCTATTCTATTCTATTCTATTCTATTCTATTCTATTCTATTCTTGTTCTGTTCTATTCTATTCTATTCTATTCTATTCTATTCTATTCTATTCTTTTCTATTCTTTTCTATTCTATTCTATGCTATTCTATTCTATTCTACTCCATTCTTTCCTATTCTATTCTATTATATTCTATTCTATAATTTTCTTTTCTATTCAATTCTATTCTATTCTATTCTATTCTATTCAGCAAACCATAGTACATCATTCAGCAGAGATATCAGCAGATCTCCGAGAACAGATGTCGCTTTTCGATCTCAGTATGTCAGATTTACGAGTCTCCAATACGATGCCCCATATCGTCACAGAAGGACAACCTATTGCACTCAAGAAGCGACCACTAGCCCCTGCTAAATTGAAAGCTGCCGAAGAGGAATTTTCAAGGCTGTTGGAAGAGAGAATCATTAGACCACCGAAACGTTCATGGGCGTCACCACTGCATTTTGTCTCCAAATCAAACAGATAGTACAGAGCCTGCGAAGTTTACCGCAAGTTAAATTCATTGACAAAATCTGATGTATATCCTATTCCCAATATTAACACCTTACTTAAAAAACTCAACGGTAGCAATTTCTTCTCAGTGATTGACCTCAAACAAGCCTACCACCATATCCCGTTAGCGCCAGACGATATTGGAAAGACTTTTGTCATCACTCCATTTGGCCTTTACATAAATTTTGGTCTTAAGTGTGCTACAGAGACATTTAAAAGACTCATGGACAACATACTTTTTCACGACGCCACTTAATGTTAGTCATATCTCAATGATATAATGGTATTCGGTCCAGACTTAGAATCTCATGCTAAGCATCCACGAAATGGCTTCGCACACTTATCCATCCACGGACTCAAGATCAATTGTGACAAGACCCAGATTGCAACTACATCTGTTAACTTCCTAGGACATCGTATCACGCCACAAGGTATTCAAACTTTGCCGTCAAATGCGAATTCAATCAGGAATATTAAGTCACCGAAGACTGTAAGCGAATTGAAGAAACTTTTGGGAGTCCTAAACTACTATCGCAACTTCCCTCCCGGCCTTTCAAGACAACTTTATCCTTTGTGCAGGCACCTGCAGATTCTAAAATAACTTAGCAAAATTGCATAATTACTAGATCATCTAAAGACGAGGAATTATTTCGACTCGCCATCAACTCGTTATCAAATGCTACAATACCAATATGTCCAGATTTTCAATGACCATTTATGCCCACAACAGATGCTTCTAAATTCGCTATTGAAATCACTTTGGAACAAGAGGTCGACGGATTTCGAAAGCCTATCAGTTTATATTCGCATTTTCTCCAACCAGTAGAAACGAGATACGACACAGTGCGCTATTTTATCAGCATCATTAGCAGCAGCAGCAGCAGCAGAGTTGTTGTTTTCACAGATCATGCACCATTAGTTAGCGCACTTCGAAACGCAACTTCAACTATCGCCAAGTACCCTGCCATAGTAGAAAGACAGCTTTCACGTCTAAGCAAATGACAGTTCGATATCTTTCATGTCAAGGGCAAACAAAACTTCATTTCATACGCCTTTTCCATACCAGACGTCTCGCTACAACCACCTTCGTCGTCGTCATTCACTGTCAATTCCGTGACTCTCAGTGAACCTACATTAACGCCATCCCTCCTGCGAACGGAACAGCGCGGTGACACTCACATTCAAAGATCAGTAGCACGACAACCTATCAAGTTCAAATGCCAACTCTGGGAAGGCTTACCTAGTGTTTATTTCACGGGTACGCAGCCCAACAAGCCAGTTCTGCCGACCAGTCTTCAGAGAAAATTTTTCGACCCAATTCACTCAATTTCTCACCCAGGAAACAAGGCGACTGTCCGACGACTTACAAATCGTTTCTGGGGTCACAGGCTCATGCAGAACGCTAAACGATGGGTCTCCAGGTGTGCCATTTGCCTGGAAAACAATATCACACGGCACACTCGTTCTAAGTTTTAGCATTTCCGAACTAATTCTCGCCTAGCCATTGCCAACATCGTCATAGTTCATCTAACAAAGGTTCAAGGTTTCAGCTACCTTCTAACTATGATTTATAGATTTACACGATGGCATGTGGCATTACATCTTGGCACCATTTCCTCAGACGAATTAACTAAGGGTTTTACCTCTGCATGTATATTCCATTATGGTGTTCCCAATGAGGTCATCCCTGACAGAGCCACTTGATTCTCATCGGATCGTTTCAAAACCACCTTGCGGTCCATGGGATGCACCTAGCGCCAGGCGACTGCCTACCATCCCCAATCTAAAGTTATGGTAGAGGGAATGCATAGAGAACTCAAAGCTGCTATAGCATCCTCGCTCATTAATGACAACTGTTTCGATTCACTACAATTAGTTCTGCTTCTCATGCGTTTATGTACTCGCGAATCTATTAAAACGTTTGCGTATCAACTCTTGCATGGCATGGATCTACGCCTGCCTAGTCAGCTCCTACGTCTACTACTCGCACAGGATGACCCATAAGACAAAGCTGCCCGCCTCCGGCTTCATTTTGGTAATGTCTGAACAGCAGCAGAGACATACCCCAAGTCCAGTTTTCGTTCAATTGCAGATCTACAGCTGCAATAAATTACTCGCTCGCAACGACGCTGCCGTTGCACCACTACAACCAAAATATCGCGGTCCTTTCCCAATTTCGCTCACACAGCCAGAATTCTTCATTATCATGCAAGGTGCGATACCTACATCGGTAAGCATAGACAAGTTGAAACCGTTTATCGAACCGCCTGATCCTGGCAACATACTACCTTCTACACACGTCTCAGGCTCTATCTGCCTAAAATCTCAACCTAGCAATAGATTGCTTTGCAAAGCGCATAACTGATAATTTTTTTAATATTAATTTTTCGTTATACTACGTATCAAATTTTTAACTTTACGCGCGCCACTTTCGCCCTATGTCTCACAACGTGACCTATGAATCCACATGATTCTTTTTTTCTCACACTCAGTTGTCTCACGTGCTATAACCAGCTGTTCTGAGCTAACAATTGTGTTGCATCTTTGAACAGTTTTTTTGTACATTGTTATCTCTGCGGCAATGTTTGAGAACACTTTTTATCGTTATTCTTTGATTTTTATGTATATATTTTTACAATGTAACGTATGGCTCACACCTGAGCTCTCAGTGTCTATTTTGGAATAACCAGTTACTTAGAGGTAACGACTTTGTGTAGCAGCCCTAAGTAGTTATCAGCTTCATTTCATGGTACAGGCCACTTTCAATGCTTATCTCAACTTCATCAGTTTCACAGTGACCACTCTATGAATATCATGACCACAACGGCGAGCACACACTAGCTCCTTTGGTCATATTCAAACACATCGACGGCGATCCAACCGGCCCAGATGTTTACTTAAACCTGGCAACTTCAGTGGCAATATACCTTGAAATCCTCATGCTCTGTCTACCAAACCTTACACTGCTCTATTTTGCCTCAAGCGGGATAACCGGCTACTACAGTTAACACTTTTTGTAGTAATTCCTAGTGGTTATATTGCATCATATCATTGTTGAAGCAACCAGCGAGCATACTTCAGCCCAGCATTTATGGTACATTTATTATATCTATTGGCAGAATAATAACCAGTCGCTTAACTTGGTTTGAACTCTGCCATACATTTTTATCAAGCCTCGCCGAGAGGAATGTTTTACTTTTTTCAGAGAGGAAGTGATGTAACGGCTCAAAAATAATTCGCCGACATTGCTCAAATGAAGTTCAAATTCAATTTACGCGGCACCAATTAAAACATGCGAAATTTGCCATTAACCAATGGTGTGCGAGCATTCTATTTCAAAACTATTTAAGTACGGCGAATATACCAGGCCAGTCAGTTATCGCGTTTGCCTTCTGCTGTGCGCTACGTGTGCGTACTCTCTGCTGCCATACTGCATTTCACATACGCTGAATTTTTGAATTGCTTCACACACATTAGCAATTTCAGTCACGCCAAACTCGTTGCTGCATAACTTCTGAGACGGAGCAACATCTACTATTTGGACCTTTACGTGTGCCAGTTACTTCAGATCTTCAACGAGATTACTCAGCTTCTCACTCGCTACTGATGTCAACGCCACGACAGAAGGAACAACATCCCAGTCAACCAGAGCTGGTCTCTATTGTCTAAGAGTAATTCTAGACATTGCTACACTAACTTTCTCGACACTTCCCGGAGAACGCAATTCCGCCCTTAATATGGGCCCCCAACAGTACAGAATCTCAGCCATCCTGGCTTCTAACTGACTTTGTAACTTCGTACGGCATTTACTTGAAGTTGGGGCATTTTACAATAATTAAGTCTGATTTGATGTCTCACTGCACACACTTATGTAATGTAATTTCATTTACTTATTGTACTGTAAACGCCCCAGCTTCAAGTAAATGCCGTACGACGATACAAACTCGGTTAAAGTGCCATAAATATAGAGTTATGTACTGATAGGAGGTCCTTAATAAGGCCAATTGTGCGTTCTCCGGTAAATGCCGAGAAAGATCCTTCAGTGTGAAGATTTCCTAGAGCCTTGGGTTGACTTGGGCTGTGGTTCCTTCTGTTGCTGCGTTGTAATCTCGATGGGGAAACTACGTTGAAGTTCTGCATGAATTGGTTCGTCTCGCTGGTTGTACAGCAACAAGATTGGTGTCACTGATGTTTCCAATTGTTGGTGAAGACAATCCAATAATCAGCGTAGGTGATGACAGCCGACAACACGAACACGTAACGCAAAGCAGAAGGCAAACGCGACAACTGAACTGCATGGTAAATTCACCGTGTTTAAATAGCTGTAAACGCCCCGGCTTCAAGTAAATGCCGTACGACGTTACAAACTCGGTTAAGGTGCTCTGAATAGAGATTTGTTACTGTTAGGGGGGCCCTTAATAGGGCCTGGTCGTGCGTTCTCCTGAATTATTCAGTGTGAAGATGTCCTAGAGCCTTGGGTGGACTCTGATTGTTGTCGCTCCCGTGGTTGAGTTGTAATCACGATGTGGATAACGTCGTTCAGGTTCTGCAATGAATTGGCTCGTCTCGCTGGTTATACCGCAACAAGATGAGTCACGGATGTAGCCAATTGTTGGTGAAACTATCAAATCACCAGCGTAGGTATTGACAGCTGACAGAACGCACACGCGTGAAGCAAGGTAGAATGCAAATGCCACAACTGACTTGCATGGTAAATTGCCGTGCTTAAATAGCATGCCATGCCTACTTGCACACTATTGGTTAAAACGGCAAGTTTCGCTTTTTTCTCATTGGTGCAACGTAAATAAATTTGAATTTAATTTACGCAATATGTCGGCGATTGATTTGTGTCGTTGCAACACTTTCCTCTCTGAAAAAAAAGAAAAAAAATATTCCTCTCTGCGAGGCTAGATAAGAAATGCACGACAGAGTTCGAACCAAGTTAAGCAAAAATATGATGAACCATAAGTGCTGGGCTTAAATATGCTTGTTGGTTGCTTCAATAATGATATGATGCCAGGTAACCACTAGGAACTGCTATACAAATTGTTAGCTCTAGTGGTCGGTCATACCACGTGAGGCAAAATAGAGCAGTGTAAGTTTGGGAGCCGCAACGTGAAGATTTCGAGGTAAATCGCCTCTGAATTTGCCAGGTTTAAGTTAAAAACCTAAGCAGGTTGGATCGTTGTCAATGTGTTTGTATACGACCAAAGGAGCTAGAGTGCTCGACGTTGTGGTCATGACATTTGTAGAGTGGTCTTTGTGCAATTGATAAAGTTGAGATATGCATTGAAAGAGGCCTGTACCATGATATGAAGCTGGTCACTACTTAGTGTTGCTACACGAAAGCGTTAGCTCTAAGTAGCTGGTCATACCAAAATAGGCAGTGTGATGTCATGTGTAGAAATACATTATAATGTAAAAATATATACATTAAAATCAAAGGTAACTGCATAAAAATATGTACACGAACATTGCCTCAGAGATGACATAATACCAAAGAACTGTTCAAAAATGCTACACAATTGTTAGCTAAGAACAGCTGGTTATGCCACGTGAGACAAATACGAAAAATAACGTAAGGTTAAAAAAATTTTGATAGTTAATGTTAATGTTAAAAAAAAATCAATTACGCGTTATACAAAGCAGGACATTGAGATTGTGGGCAGACGGAGCCTGAGACGTGTGTAGAAGGTTGAACGCTCTCAGGATCAGGCGGTTCGATAAACGGTTTCAACCTGTCTATGCTTACTGATGTCGGTGTAGCGCCTTGCATAATAATGAAGTATTTGGTTGTCTGAGCAAAATCGGGTAAGGACCGCGATACTTTGGTTGTAGTGGTGCAACAGCATTATTGTTGCGAACGAGTAGTCTCTTGCAGCTGTGGAGCTGTGGGTGAACGAAGACTGGACGAGGCGTGTGTCTCGGCTGCTGTTCAGACATGTTACCGAAATGAAGTCAAAGGCGGGTAGCTTCGTCTTGTGGGTCATCTTGTGCCGGTAGTAGACGTGGGAGCTGACTAGGCAGGCGTAGATCCATGCCATACAAGAGTTGTGACGCAGACGTTTAATGGATTCACGAGTACGGGAACGCATGGCAAGCAGAACTAAAGATAGTGCATCGACCCAGTTGCCATTAATGAACGACGATGCTTAAGCTGCTTTGAGTTTCCTATGCATTCTCTCTACCATACCGTTAGCTTGGGGATGGTGAGCAGTCGTCTGGCGTAAGGTGCATCCCATGTATCGCAAGGTGGTTTTGAAACGATCAGATGAGAAGCAAGTGCCTCTGTCCGAGATGACTTCATCGGGAACACCATAATTGGATATCCATGCCGAGGTAAATCCGTTAGTTACTTCGTCTGCAGAAATGGTGCCAAGAGGTAATGCCGCAGGCCACCGTGTAAATCTATCAATCATAGTTAGAAGGTAGCTGAAACCTTGAACCTTTGTCAGATGAACTATGTCGATGTGGACGATGGCTAGGCATGAAGTAGTTCGAAAATGTTGCAACTTAGAATTAGTGTGCCGTGTGATCTTGTTTTTCAGACAAATAGCACACTCTGAGACCCATCCTTTAGCGTTCTGCTTAAATCTGTGAACCCAGAAACAAACTGTGAGAAATCGGACAGTCGTTTGGCTTCCTGGGTGAGAAATTGAGTGAAATGAGTCGAAAACTTTTCTCTGAAGGCCGGTCAGCAGAACTGGCTTGTTGGGCTGCTTACCTGTGAAGTAAACAATTGATAAGCCTTCCCAGAGACGGCATATGAACTTAGTTGGGTGACGGGCTATTGATCTTTGAATGTGAATGTCACCGCGTTGTTCCGTTCGCAGGAGGGATGGCGTTAGTGCATGTTTACTGAGTGTCACGGAGTTGACAGTGAATGGCGACGGTGAAGGTGGTTGTAGCGAGACGTCTGGCCTGTAAAGGGCATCTGCAATGAAGTTCTGTTTGCCCTTGACGTGAAAGATGTCAAATTGCTATTCGCTTAGACGTGAAAGCTGTCTTTCCACTCTGGCAGGGTACTTGGCGATAGATGAAGTTGCGTTTCGAAGTGCGCTAACTAATGGTGCATGATCTGTGAAAACAACAAATCTGCTATAGCCAATGATGCTGATAAAATTTCGCACTGCGTCGTGGATGGCGAGAGGTTCTCGACCGAAATTTTTGTACCTCGTTTCCACTGGTTGGACAGTAGGCGAGTAGAAATAGATAGGCTTCCGAACTCCGTCGATCTCTTGTTCTAAAGTGGCTCCAATAGCGAATTCAGAAGCATCTGTTGTGAGTAGAAATGGCTTTTCGAAATCTGGATGCGTTAGCATTGTGGCATTTGCTAACGAGTTGATGGCAAGTCGAAGTAATTCCTCGTCTTCGGATGACCAAGTAATGATGGAATTCTTGCTAAGTCCTTTTCGGTTCCGCAGGTGCCTGCACAAAGGATAAAGTTGTTTGAAAGGCCTGGAAGGAACTTGCGATAATAGTTTAGTACTCCCAGGATTTTCTGCAAATCGCTCACAGTCCTTGGTGACTTGATATTCTTGATTGAATTCGTCTTTGACGGCAACGGTTGAATACCTTGGGCCGTGATACGATGCCCTAAGAAGTCGACGGATGAAGTTGCAATCTGCGTCTTGTCACAGTTGATCTTGAGTCCGTGGTTGGATAAGCGTGAGAGGACATTTCGTAGATGTTTCGCATGAGATTCTAGATCTGGACTGAATACCATAATGTCATCTAGATATGACATACAATAAGCAGAGTCGTCGCGAAGTATGTTGTCTATGAATCTTTGAAATGTCTGAGTAGCACACTTAAGTCCAAAAGGCATGTAAAGATATTCAAAAAGGCCAAATGGAGTGATGACTGCAGTTTTTTCGATATCCTCTGGTGCTACCGGGATGTGATGGTAAGCTTGTCTGAGGTCAATCACTGAGAAGAAATTGCTGCCTTTGAGATTTTCATGTGAGGTGTTATAATTTCGAATAAAATATGCATCACATTTTGTCACCGAATTTAGCTTACGGTAGTCTCCACAGGCCCTGTACGATCCGTTTGATTTAGAGACTAAATGCAGTGGTGACGCCCATGAACTTTTCGATGGTCTGATGATTCCCTCTTCCAAAAACCTTGAGAATTATTCTTGGGCAGCTTTAAGCTTAGCAGGAGCTAGTGGTCGCTTCTGGAGTGCAATAGGTTGTCCTTCTGTGACGATATGATGCATCGTGTTGGAGACTCGTAGCTCTGACTTGTTAAGATCGAAAAGCGATTTGTATTTTCGAAGAGCTGCTGATATCTCTGCTGAATGATGCACTGGGGTTGGCTGAATGACCTGTAACTCCAAATGCTCGGAGGCAAGTGTCCATAGACTTTGCTCAAGTCCGGTGGAGGGGTCGATGATCTTTTGATTGGCAAGATCAACAATGAGCCGAAATTTTAGAAGGAAATCAAGGCCTATTATATTATGTGAGACCTTGGCAATGATGAAGTTGTGGGAAAATTCACGTCGTAGACCTATGTTGAGTGTGCGGTACCGGCAGCCATATGTTGGTATGGGCTCGCCTGTAGCTGTTGCGAGAAGAACGCCTAGCGACATCTCGGCCATTGAATCACCCTTGAGAACTGAGACTGCTGCACCTGTGTCTACGATGAATTCTTCGCCAGTTTTTAAATCAAGAAGGTGCAGAAGTTCGTTGGGCTGTTTGTCCGGGTCATGCAAACAAGTCGGCTGGTGATTGCGACCGGCGTTGTCCGCTTGGCTCTTTATGTGAAAAATTCGGCGTGGACGAAAAGAGTCGACAGGGATGTCGGATTGTAGTTGGCTTCTTCCCTGTAGCGCCGTTGATGCCGTTGATGTGCAGAAAGTACGGTCTTCTACTTCCTGCGCCAGACGTTTCCCGATACTGATGCACCCTTGTGCCTGCGGTCTATTGTCCTTTCCGTCAGCTGTGGAAATTGACACTCACTCGGAAATTCTTCGGAACGACAAAGACAAACTTGGCAAGCATAAAAAAACTTATGGTGGTTATAACACCCGTTCTTTGGGGCATACTTATTGAAGGATTGCGGAGATCTCGATCGCCGCCTACCATTATAATTTGACTTGATAACGAATTTTGGTCGAGCATTCACTTAATTTAGCTCGGATTTGGTAATGGCCAATCCTTCTAGAACTTTAGCCATGTTCGCCACTGTTCTCTCTAAAGAGGAGAGTCTATCATCTTGCGGGGGTGAAGAAAAGGATGACGGATTCACTTTAGGTTCCAAAACCCTATATTCTAACTCACATCTCTCAGATAAGTCATCTATAGAGAGAGTGTTGGGAAGTTGTCTAGCAAATGGTTTTAATGCTTGTGGAAGATTGTTAATAAAAACAACCTTAGCCTCATGGTCAGAAATGTTGGTTTTATACCAACGATTCCGTAATTTCCTCAAAATTTCAATAGGCCAAGGTTTGGCATGTCTAACTGCGCATATTTATTTATTATCTGCTCAGTTTCTGTAAGCCCAAGCAAAGATTCTACTTCGTTTTGTAGGCCCAAAGTGGGATTAGGTAGCTTCTTAATAGCCTCAAGCTTAGGATAAATCCGTCGCTGCAATTCAAAAGGTAGTTTAGCAAAACCCTTCGACAGTTTTTGATGACTGTCGTAATCAGGAAATGGGGAGAAAGCAGAGTCTACGCGCATAAAGAATAGTTCACTATCTCCATCCCAAACAGGAACATCAATATCTAAAATTGGACCTGACATTATAACAATCTTACGGGATCTTAAAATCATAAATTTATAAGCAATATGAAAATGTATAAATATATTTTAACGAAACGCTTAACCACAAACAGCTTCCACAGTTGAAGGTCTCTCGCAGTTGGATGAGCGCAGAAAACAGATGAATTAGTTCCTTCACAAAACACGTCACAGTAACTGCTTCCAAAAATTGAAATTTTCCGCTATTGAGCCTGTCGAGTACGTACAGCGCAGTTTTGTACGTAGGAAAGTTGAATAGACCATATACCCCAAAACAAATTCACCAGAAATCCACGAACATATACCCAACAAAATTCCCAGAAGACCACGACTAGAGTAAAGAAGATGTAAACGCAAATATTAATCCATTTTTATCCCAAATAAATTAAAAGGAAATTCAAATTTATTTATACCAAAAAAACAGTACAATACTCAATATCCTGGCGCGGTCGCCAATTTTGTAAACGCCCCAGCTTCAATTAAATGACGTACGACGTTACAAACTCGGTTAAAGTGCTATGGATATAGAGTTATTGTTCTGATAGGGGGCCTTTAACAGGACCGGTCGTTCGTTCTCCGGCAAATGCCGAGAATGTTCCTTCAGTGTTAAGATGGCATAGAGCCTTGGGTTGACTCTGGCTGTAGTTCCTTCTGTTGTTGCGTTGTAATCTCGATGTGAAAACTTCGTTGAAGTTCTGCATTAATTGGCTCGTCTCGCTGGTTGTACAGCAACACGATGTTGCCAATTGTTGGTGAAGACAATCCAATAACCAGCGTATGTAATGACAGCCGATAGCACGCACACGTAACGCAAAGCAGAATGCAAATGCGACAACTGAACTGCATGGTGAATTTGCCGTGCTTAAATAGCCATGTCATAGTAATATATGTCTACTTGCACACTATTGGTTAACGGCAAGTTTCGCTTTTTTCTCATTAGTGCAACGTAAATAAAATTTAATTTAATTTACGCAATATGTCGGCAATTAGTTTGTGTCGTTACAAATCTAACTCTGTTCTTACACAATATTTCTCTTAACCGTGATTTAATAAACAACCCTATTAATTACAAATAAAATTGCAGTTCAAGAAATGTCAATTAAAACTGCTTTAAACTAACAGAGATTGTTTCTCAAATCACAGTTAAGAGAAATATTGTGTTAGAACAGAGTTAGATTATTTGATCTTAAAGAGCACCATATTTGTCAAAATCGAATATCGTTGGGTTGTAACGCGGAGCCGCGTGTTACAATATTATCTTGTTTAATTCTTAGTTTACATAATTTCCTATTGATTCGCTAAAATCAGATAGGTCAAACAATAAATATACACGAGCATGTTTAAACTTAGAATGTTCCTGTAAACGCCCCGGCTTCAAGTAAATG
>JAQBSW010010092.1:0-25824 GCA_029291075.1 Eudiplozoon nipponicum
AGTACGACGGCAATCTGACTATCGAGGATCAAACCGCATTGAATATATATAGAAATCAAATTTAGATATGCGGCTCTCACCTCTAGCAAACTCGCATGAATTGAACTTGACTGGATTGTCAGTTTGCCATCGTACTCTGATGATGATCATGGAAGGTCGAAGCGCGTCAGTGCGTGCGACTGGCGGTAGTTTTGTTATGTTGTTCGACGTCTGGTTAAATGCAATGGGATTGGTGTTTACTTCAAGCGCGGAAACTTTATGTAAAGAATTTTTATCGCCACCCGCGCAGTCAATTATTGTTAAATTAATAAACAAATGTTTATTTATAAAGTTTCGGTTGGGGATTACGGTGTTCTGTAACTATAAGGAGCGCATTTCAGACGAAGATTTTCCGCAGGCTAGAAAGAAATATCAACATACGTGAAAATTTGTATGTTGTCAACAATAAATGAAATTTCATTAGAAAGAAGGACAACCAACAACCGCTGCAATAAATAAATATTTATTTTAATCAAGTTTGAGGGTTTCATATAAACAACAATCCCATTATATATACGTTTGTCAGTATAAACTGTGCATTATATAATTTAGACAAGACAGTTCATTCAGTAGACCGGCTTCGTTTTTATTGGAATTCGTCAAGAATTATCCAGAATTTTTGCTGCGGACAGAGCTCGCACCTGAGCAAATGTGTTACGGAGTCTGTGCCTATCCACTGCACTACTCTGTCGCTATAATATTTTACGTATAAACTAGACGAAATGCAATTATTTGTATAGGGACTGCTTTGTGGATATTCTACGCGAACGAGTCTATTCAACTTAGTACCTGGTCTTATTAAAGGCTCATTTTCAGGGCACTGCTCTCCTTGTGACGCAATTTTCAGATCAAACATGGAACAAAGATTTTTCGTTTTTATTTTTGTAATCATTTAGCTGATTTCTAGTAAACAGTTAATCTACCATGTGTTGTTCTAAATTTTTGCTCTATCACATTTAAATATTCTGCGAAATCTGTCTTTCTAAACACGTGATTTCATTCCAATTTCAGTATCTTCATGAACATCTATGCTTTTCATAATCGACTTTATGGTAAGAGTTGCAGAAAACTGGATAGACCACCTTTGTTGATTGCTATAGCCATTTTCTCGTCATTTTTCGTTAACCGAATTCACATTTCTGAGAGTAACGCTTTCATCGAGCAATCTTATAAAAAAATGCAAATAATATTTTCTAGATTGGACATTATTATTAACGGATTTAATTTTATTCGTGTTAGTTAAATGGGTGTGTGTATATCGATTTTGTTAAGCCAAAATTATTCACTCGTTACTTTCACTCAATTGAGTCGGTGTGCGTGATAAGACGTGTGTTTTTCGTTAGCACGTCTGACACTGTCTGCCTTATGTCTCGTGAGTGTAAATACCGTTTATCAGACGTTTCAAAATTCATTTTTTGTGATAATAAGATTATCAAATCTTACCTGTTCAAAGTTTCCAGCTAATATTACAAACCTGAACACATTAGGCAGTATGGCTGATGGATTTTTTTTGCAAATAGCATATTATCCATTAGATGAGGTTGCGAACTAGTAGTAAACACCAATCCCATCGGATTTAGCCAGTCGTCGAACAACATCGCAATGCCATATTGTTAGACGACCGGTTAAATGCAACGGGATCAGTGTTTACTTCAAGCTCGCAAACTTGATTTAAAGAATTGTTATCACCTGTGCATATTAGATCACTATACTAAAAATCGGAAAAATCTGCAAGAATAATTATACCACATACAGAAAAAATCTGTTCACTTACTTTACCAGGATTATTAAAATCGTGCAATAAATTATAATTAATCTCTTTTGGAACGCGAACCTTAATAAAATTCATAGTACTCTTTCCATGTGCGAAAATGAAAAGATATTTATCAGATAAAAGGACCATTCTTTTCTCATATTCTTCTCATGTATCTCCAAATGAACGGCTCTTTATATATAAATTAATAGGTCAAACAACATAGAAAAATGTAATCAAGAGGAGAGTCTAAAATTTGGAAACATCCAGTCAAATGCTACGCCTGGAGAACATACGTATGAGGTTTGAAGGATGAGTTGCTTAATTGAAAACGTGTATTCACAGTTTAATTTAATAAAGCATTTAAGGTGCCATCTTCTCTCATTCTAGTTATTAACCATGTGGTCGATAACTTGCGCATGAATATTGATAAATAATATTTTATATCGACGTTAACGGCTGTTTATCTTTGGTTTGTGGTAAAGGCAAGTGTGTTACTATAAGTAACACTCGTAGTTTAGCGGTATTAAATGAGCTAATTAATTCCACTTCAACTTCCTTTTGTACTATGCGGGAAACTGCATCCGCCTTAAATGGGATGTTCAGATAAACTGCATTCTTTTCTGTTTCGAAATACGTGTTTCTGATGACTTTCCTTTTATTTCGTTGAACAACATAGCTGAACTACCGTCACTCTCGCGTACTGTTGTTTGTTGCTCTTTAAAAAACCTGTAAATACGTCTTATTTGGTGTGTGATTGTTTGTTAAAAAATTGTTCAGCTACTATGGAAGCGTTCTCTCCTTTGCCTTGTATTTAGCTGCAAATTCCCTTTAATTCACTGATCATTAATTCGCATGTCTGGCCTATAAAGCACACATATCAGTCATTGCATTTGAGTAAATAGACAATTTGTTACTTTTAGATTTCTGGGAGATAATTATTTAAATTTATTTTAGCAGAATTCCATATTAGATATTTGTTATCCTGAAAGGGTTTCTGAAGCAAATATGCGATATAAACTCTGATGAATTGCAATGAAGTCTCACAAAATCCAAAGACGACATGCCATAATACCTCGTAAAGTGGAGGCGCCACCTGGATTGTACACTCGAAGTAATAAATAATGATGTTCTTTATGAAGGAAAAACATCTGCTAAACTTAGATGTTAAGTATAATCTCCAAAAAGGCTGGCATTGGTCTTTTAAACAAATACAATAGCTGCTCAGCGAGATATGTAGGCTGAGCAAGATTCACGCGAATTCAATAAATTTTTAGAATGGACACATCTGGGAAAATGGAGAACGTTTCCGCAATAGGTGGACAAATTGCTTACAAAACTCACACTAAATCAGGCGGTTTTTCGAATTTACTTGAAAGCAAAAAATATCAAAGGGTTACACATAGCGGAAGCTGTTTCTTATCATACAGGTAGCTGAGCAACGACCGGTTAAATACAATGGATTGGTGTTTACTTCAAGCTCGCAAACTTGATTTAAAAATTGTTACCACCAAACGAGCAATCATCGACTGTGTAATTGTATTAAACAAAAAGGTAGTTCGTACATGTTTTGAATATAATTTCAGGAGCTATATATATATATATATATATATATATATATATATATTTATTAATCAATGTGTGTGCATGCCTCAGCGTGTTCGTCTTCAGCTTTCTGTTAGTTGTACTTGTTTATCAAAATTTATTATATGAGGCACAAAATATTGCCGTCGAGTTATGTTTTGACAAAAAGTAAATGGCCTTTTCTCACTGTGTTGTGTATAACTGCTTCAATACAAGATTCTTTTCTCAAATCAGCCTTAAAATGTATAGAAATGGCTGAACTGATAATTATACTAGGTATGTCAAATAAATACTGAATTATGATTGGTCGACAGGACAAATAAATCGTGAGCTTCATGTTGTATATCAAAGGCATAATCTTTCGCTAATCGGATACATTCGCAATCCTAACTCGCTGTCATGACTAAGCTAACTTTTAATATTTATTTCAATCGTCCCTTAAGCTGTTTCCGCAACCCTTACATCTATGTGTTCTTCGTCATCCACCAGATATTTGCAATAGTTACAGCCCGCGTTCGCTGCTAAAATACTCATTGATGTATATATAAAAGACAAGGATAAGTAGATACTGAAGATTTGCAAGTGTTTCCACTTAACAAAAATAGCACGGACAAGGCGCGGACTCACGAAAAGGCTGTCATGGTTTCATGATAACCACAAATTCACAGCGATACGCTCCTTAATGGGATACTGCATTTTAAGTCCTTTTCCTATTACTGCTTTGGGTATGGCGTTGCATTTCGTAATAATATCTGAGATTTGTAATTCTAGAAAACTGTAAAGTAGGAATTGATGCAATTCAAAAAAATATATTTGCATTAAAAAATGAAACCGATAATTTACCTGCAATTCATTATTCATATAACTTATGAAGTTCTACGTGTCGAATTAAAGATGTGACAAATTTAGTTGGGAAAACTAATGTCCAACATACTCATATGGTTTTAATATAGTGTTGTACTTATAAAACAATGCATTTAAACGCACGCCATCAAATTTTCAGTGTTATGTGAAATACGTATTATCTTCTGCCATTTATTTGTCTATTGACGCATGCGTTATGAATGGACATTTTGCGACTTCATACATGAGATAATAGCAGGTTTAGTTAACAACCAAACTAAGATATATTCGTTTCTTTATCAAAAAAATAATTTAGCATTTGTGATGATGGGGGAACTGAAGATGGCAGTCACCAAAAGCTGCCGAAATATCTCCAAGGCACAAAAAAACTGGATTTCAAACTGTGTCAGTCGCAACACAGATAATGGAACCTCTAATAATTATTTATTAACCATTATCAATTTTTCTATTTACGAGCAAAATTTGGTCATATTAATAGTACCTTTTCGTATTGAAAGGAAACAAACGGAAAGTTAAACATGGGGAGAGTGTTAAAAAGGCGAAAGTTCAATCAGTTGTGTACATCATCTCCAGGTCAGACTCATTTCCCACACGCACATTTTCTACATTCATAAATCGGGCTGCAGTTTGATTATCCACAGTGGTTTGTATGTTGCTAAAAAAAAAAAAAAAAAAAAAAAAAAAAAAAAAAAAAAAAAAAAAAAAAAAAAAAAAAAAAAAAAAAAAAAAAAAAAAAAAAAAAAAAAAAAAAAAAAAAAACAAATTTTCAGTGTTATGTGAAATACGTATTATCTTCTGCCATTTATTTGTCTATTGACGCATGCGTTATGAATGGACATTTTGCGACTTCATACATGAGATAATAGCAGGTTTAGTTAACAAACAAACTAAGATATATTCGTTTCTTTATCAAAAAAATAATTTAGCATTTGTGATGATGGGGGAACTGAAGATGGCAGTCACCAAAAGCTGCCGAAATATCTCCAAGGCACAAAAAAACTGGATTTCAAACTGTGTCAGTCGCAACACAGATAATGGAACCTCTAATAATTATTTATTAACCATTATCAATTTTTCTATTTACGAGCAAAATTTGGTCATATTCATAGTACCCTTTTCGTATTGAAAGATACTAGAAATTTTATTAGATACAAGAACTGTTTATTTCTCGTTTTCTCCTTAAGTATATATATTGAAAGGAAACAAACGGAAAGTTAAACATGGGGAGAGTGTTAAAAAGGCGAAAGTTCAATCAGTTGTGTACATCATCTCCAGGTCAGACTCATTTCCCACACGCACATTTTCTACATTCATAAATCGGGCTGCAGTTTGATTATCCACAGTGGTTTGTATGTTGCTAAGGTATTTCTGTTATTGAATATATTGAGTTTCACAAAGGTCACGTCTAGAAGGCATTCGTGTGGGCGTTCAACGATGAGTTGCGAAATTACAGATTTGTATTCACCATTTGCTTTGCAACAGGTGTTTAAGTTTCAATGTTCTTTCATTGGAGAAGTTACCTGTTTGGTTGATCGGCCTGTGTAAGGTGATCGGCAACTTCGCAT
Source organism: Eudiplozoon nipponicum (assembly GCA_029291075.1). NCBI lineage: Eukaryota > Metazoa > Platyhelminthes > Monogenea > Mazocraeidea > Diplozoidae > Eudiplozoon > Eudiplozoon nipponicum. Next base: position 5,806 of record JAQBSW010010092.1, read on the forward strand.
GAATATTGATAAATAAGGTTTGAGATCGACATTACCGACTGTTTCTTTTTAATTGCTGGTAAAGGCAGGTGTGTTACATAAACAACAAAAGTGGTTTAACAGCACTAAATGTGCGTGCTAATGCCACTCCGCTTTCTTTTCTGTGGTTCTTGTGAAACAGCGTCCTTTTAGATGGGATGTTGAGGTAAATCGCTATATTTATTTCCAGTCAAGTACAATGTACACGAGACTACTAGAGGTGAGAGCCGCATATTTAATTTTGCTTTCTGTGTATATGCATTGCGGTACGATCCTAGCCAGTCAGTTTGTCGTCGTGCTCTGGTGCAGTTCATGGGAGGTCTAAATGCGTCAGCACGTGCGACTGACGGAAGTTTAGCTATGTTGTTCGGCGACTGGTTAGATACTATAGGATTTGTGTTTACTTGAAGCTGGCAAACTTGTTTAAAGAATTTGTTGCCACCACCCGCGCAATCGATGTATACTTAATTGTAGTACCTATATATATATTTGGCGAAACAAGCAAGATGTTAATTTTCGTGACTACACAGAAATTGTGCAGCCGACATTTCCATTCACGTACTATGTATACAATACTACTAGGGGTGAGTCATAGCAGTGCTATATATATATTTATACCTTTGCATTCCAGATATATGCATCAATTTTTTTGAATGCTTCCAATAAAACGAAGCTGTACATTTTTCATGCATAGCAAAATTAGCTGGCGTAGTGTAGGAACTTGGACCGGATGCGGTACTGTGCGTTCATCTACCACTTGAAATATTATTTCAGTACAAATAAACAACAATTGATCGCGCGTGTGATGGCAACAATACTTTAAATCAAGTTTGCGAGCTTGAGGTAAACACCAATCCCATTGTATTTAGCGCGTCGTCGAACAACATAGCCAAACTACCGCCAGTCGCAGGTACTGACGTGTTCTATGATCATCATCATCGTCAGAGTAATAATTTCGATAGTTTCTTGAATTGGAAAATTTGTAAACAAAGAGTTAACATCAAGAGACACGATAATCGTGATGTTAACAAACTCATCGGAATCGTCGACCGACTAATTTCCTGTTAGTTTGAACAATCGCCCCGGTATACGGACCACCTATTGAGCCAGTGTATGGAACTGAGTAATGACTATTGATAAAATTGGTCTCATAGGACAACATTTTTGTGCTTTATTTATTCCGTTTATTGGTGGTTCAGATCGTCCAATTATCAATTGAAATGACACCGTTCAAGATTTTAATTTCATTTATTACATTTTGTTCAACTTTGCCTATTTCATTTTGGTATAACCTTCAGACGCAAAAACTTTCGATTATAGCTAAAGGCGTTATCCATCTTTTGTACATAGTTGAATTTTAATAATTAAACGAAAATTGGTTGTGTGAGCGGTGGTAACAAGTACTATAATCAATGTTGCGATCTTTTTATAAACACCGAACCCTCTATGTACATACATTTGCCAGTAGAAACTAAGCATTTCATAGCATTGGATAGGCGATTCATCCAGAAGACCGGTTTCTACCTCATTAGGAACTCATCATGTACATTCCGTCCACGGCAAATTCTGGAAAGTAGGTGATGAGTTACCAATCAGTTCGAAACCGGTCTACTGGAGGAATTGCGTTTTCTAAATTATACAATGCTAAATTTATATTTACAAGTGCATGTACATAAAGTGTCAGATGTTTATATATTGAGATCGCAACCTTGATTGTAGTAATAGTCTTATTCGTCCATTATAAAAAGTTCCTAGCCGTTATCAGTGCATAATATTTCGATGTCTGTTTTTTTAATGATACCATTAAGCGAATTCAAAATGTTGCTTTACCAACGCATGATGTTCTGTGAATTCTAACGATTTCAGATGTAAAGTCTGATCAACTAGTATAGCCTTGGACCAGTATTTTTAGTCAGTGCTTCTACTTTAGTCCGCTATTTTAACCATCGCGATTCCCCCGAGTTTAATAACAGAATTTAATATATAAATTTAAAACATAAGATAATAGTACAAATTGCTATGACGTATTAGTTTACAAATATTCCAATTGAAGAAATTATTGACATTCTAGTTCAAGCGGTCGACCAAATCAATATATACCATGTCCAGTCATATGTCAAACTCAATGTAAGCTTATTTTGTCATGCATGAAATGCGTAAAGTTTCGTTTTAATGGAATTTTTCTTAAACAGGGTAATTATGTAGCAAAATATTTGCACATTAATGGACTATTATATTGTTTTTTTGAAGTTAGCATTCCAAACTTAGTTTTAAACATCTAGATTAACTTCAGACGTAAAAAAGGGTTCGCGCAACTTACGTTATTGTGAAAAGAGCATTATAATCAATGTATTTATCAATTCCGCTTCTCGGCACTTGGTACTTTGTTTGCGCAAGTCGAAACTGCGCATCAATCGAAGATATCCGACGAAGTTGGAGTTTTACAGAACTGAAAAGTTAAAACAAGACGAAGCAGTGTTGCGGGAAAGATTTGTTTATGTATCTTGTGTCTTGAATACGTCAAGTTTTGTTGGAAGAATGCGACTTCTCATCCTATCGCCAGCCATTTTAAATAAAGACAAAACAAGAACATTGGGGAAATTAATAAACGATATAACACGTGGAGTTGTATGTAATTCAATACCGACTAATATTGATTAACGTGTGCTTAATTTATCACGAGTAACAATCGATCAGCTAACAATGGAGGCGCTATCGGTGGGCAGCAATTACGGAATTCCCCTTCAGAAAAAAGCGATATTGAATTTGAGGCAGTATTTAAATAACTATATAGACAGACTGCCCATTTAGAACCTACAAGCATTGATTATAAAAACTGGTTTAAAGCTACCTTATTTAATCAGGCTTCAAATCTGAAATCGTTCAAATGCACAGAACAGCATGCATTGGAAAAGCAACATTTAGACACCAAAAATGTATGCGCTGATAAAGGCAAGAGCGTTGTTCTAATGGAAAAATCAGACTATGTACTAAAAATGGGGAAGGCGTTGAGTGATGAGAAAAAATATTGTGTCTGGAGGATTGTTGACAACGTCTGTTGAATCACAACAAATTTCTCCATCATAATATAGCTGATTCGAATTCATAGTCAATTTTTTTGATATTACAAGTCATTACCTGTTCATCAATCCGGCTAGAACGACTGTCGCAGGCCAATAAATGAGAGTGACGGGTTAGTGGGTTTCAGTAAAATGATTTAGAGACAAAAAATAGCAAAACATTGGTGGCCATATGGTCTCATTGTACAACTCTTTAGAAAATAATTCGTTACACGACGTAAGAAAAACAAATAAAAATTAAACATGTAAGACAAAGTTCACACAAGACATTTAAAAATAGTTTCAACGCGAATCTGTCTATCTATTTACGCAAATCTGTCTATCTATTTACGCGAATCTAGGTTAACAAATAATAGAGAAACTGTTTAGTAAAAGTTCACACACTATATGACCATAGTATAAAGGTCAAATTGTACAATCAAATTAACATGTATACATGGCGCTTTTATCTTTGGTGGTCAAAATAAAGTACAATGCTACATTAACTCAGTAGCTCTCAAAATGTAACGAAATGGTTTTTATGACTGTTCAACCAATGCGCACACCATATATATATATGAAGCAAAATCTAATAAAGCAAATAATTTTTTTATAGTTAGTCGAATAAAATTTTGTATAAGCCATAACTGAATAAAGCTTTTGCGATCAAATAGTAAACTATGAACGAATGGTTAGGTAACTAGCAAAGTTTTACCTATTATAGTAATTTAGCAGGCAATAGGAAATCGTCAGTTATATTTCCATGGGTATTTTAGAATTTTGCATCAATTGTACATCTGTCGTGCGTACACGATATATGCATTTAAAAATAGTTTAAACTCTTGATTGGAAATTTTAATAGACATAGAGTAACAGGAGTTCATAAATAAGTGTAATTCTCAATTTTGGTGAATTATAGCATACATTGAAATCCATCGTGTTGGTACATTTACCGACTTGGCAACCATACTATTAGTAATATGTACTTTTTCGTTACCGTAATGTTGGTATGGGGGGTTCTGATGCAATAGCCATAGTGTTGGTACCCTTTACACACTCGGTAGATATATTAAATATTGTGAGTTAGCGTTAAAGTCGCATTGTCAAAGATCTTGTATGTTGTTAGCTTCACTGCTGCAGGTTTACACATTCGTCTAGGAGATTTTACCGTCCTATTTCCCCACATTCCACACCAAAATATATAGTGGTTAAAGGGCGTAACACCGGCTCCTACTGATGAGTCGCCAGTAAGCACGAAACGAATGTGTACAAGATTATACTTTCTCTGGTTTATCATTATGGTCATTCTTTAACTGATTTGTTAGTAGGTGTGCAATAGCTAATACTTAAAAGCAAACAATTAAAAGTGAGTAATTAAACAAGGCCGATAAATTTACATATAGATGATCAGCCAGTCTGTGTCTTAACCAGCTAGGCATCTTAACTGCTAGGCACCAAGTTAATTAAACAGTCACTCTGCCTAACTGTACTCCTATTGAGGCTAAATCAGATGACATGGACAAAGTTGAGTGTAAATAAATAAATTGAATTCAAATCGTTTTTGATGCCGCTTTAATTGATGTGGCCTTTGCATAGATGCACGTACCATTTTGATTATCTATTCGAACAATTTACGGACTACAAAAAGCACAAAGATGTTGTCCTATGAGACCAATATTATCAACGGTCAATACTCTGTTCCATACACTTGATCAACGATTGTTTCGTAAACTGGAACTATTTAGCAAACTAGTAGGTAATTATTCGGTTTCCGATTCCTGTGAGTTGGCTAACAGAATTCAAGATGGAAAAGGTAAAAAATAACGATTATCATGTCTTTTGATGTTACGTTTAGAAATACTCCAACTGAAGCAACTATTGGAATTAAAGTTCAAGCTGTAGATCAAACACATTACCGTTACCGGTCCCAAGTCACAGTCTAAACTAGCTTATTTTGGCTATGCATGTAAGGTGTGCAGCTTCGTTTTAATGGAAGCATCCATAAACAGATTGATTGTGTGGCAAGAGGAAGACCCGTATTTCCTGTGTAGGTTTAGAGTTTCCTAGACCATTTGGAGAACATCTTTAAATCGAGTCCTAACTAAATGGGCACAATACACATGTTATGTTGATGATATTCTACATATTATTAAAAGTAGGTCGCTATTTCCAGAACAGCTTTAAAGTTTTATTAAAGAGCATAAAAATATCTGTTTCACATGGGAGCATCTGAAGGACGATTGTCTGCCTTCCTTAGATATATTAATAAAGGTAGAAGTTAATGGTAAATCAGATAGAACAATTTACCATAAACCAACTTGGACTGCACTGTATTTGCATTATAGCTGTTTTTTGCCATTTCAATATAGATTATAAACTGTTCGCAGCTGCTTGTCAAGAATTGAATGATTGGTTTGTCCAGATTTAAAACGCGACGAACATCTTAAAGCAATAAACGATCTATCGTCTAATAGCTATACCAGAGGAGTAATCAAAAGGAACATATTTTTTATGAGAAGAAATGAGGTAATTTACCTGATTATCCCCATTTTGTGGATGCTGTTACCCGCATAGCGTTGAAGAAAATTGAAGCGGCGTTAACGCGCAAATTTAATGTTTCTAAACTAGGATTGTTATTTAATGTAACACAATTTCATTTTGTGTATAATAATAATAATAATTTTTTTGTCTTTATCGTTTTAATCGGAAAACAAATGAAATATAATAGTAAACATTTGTTGTAAAGCAGGTATGTACAACCAAATTTAAAAAATCCATTTTGTTCACCCGAACTCAACTCAACTGTACTAACTGGTACTTTATATAGTTAATGTTGGAAAGCAAGAGGAGTTAACTTCGATTCGATACACATATTATACCACAACACGGCGAATTAGGAAATGCATATCCTGAGGCACACACACACGTACACACACAAGAAAAAGCAATTTACCAGCTTCCATCTAAATCCCGTCAGAACTTCTTTAGACTATTTAGCTGATGAAAAAAATGTTGAATGAAGCATCTTCAGCTGTGTGTAATAATTTTTCGATTTTTGCCTTGAAGAACACTTGGATATCCGCCTTATTTGGGGTTTGATTTTTATGAAACATGCGTTCAGCTATTGCGGAAACCTTTTACACTAACCCAGCTGTGCGTTGTCTAAGATGGTTTTAATCTTCAGCTAAACAATCAAAAGAAGTGCGTAATTGATTTGAACTTTAACAGGTAATTGGCTGTATGTTGACACTCGTTTTCGCGTATCTAAAATTACATTGTTCCAGCGTCTTGGTTGCTTTTATATTTTTTTTGTTTAATCCTAATAATTCGGCATTGTTCAAAAGAAATTAACCACATGAAGTAGCTGATTTTGCAATTGAATTGATTTCTGGCGATAAATGGCTTTCTTTGAACAGTTTCGTACAGCCCTGTTTACTAATTAATGTGTACTTCAATACATGATATATGTCTCAGTTAAACTTACAATTGCCATTACCAGAAATTAAAGAGAAACTGTTGTTAATTTCGACCTCACATATCATTTACCAATTTGCATGCATAAGATGTCAAACCAATTACGTAGGCCGATCGATCAGACAGCTAATTACCCGAATGAAAGCAAATTGTGACTTAAACACTTGTTTCGAGTAAAATGGTGAATACACGGCTGTCTCGTTGAAACCTCACACGTATGTTCTCCAGACGCAGCATTTAAAATAGTTTCTAAATGAAATAACAGAAATGAGTTAGCCACATATGAAGCTCTGTGGATAAAACAAACTGAAGCAGGATCTATGCAAGCTGAAAAAGTGTGCTCTGGTATGCGGCCTTAATAGGAGGGGATGCACGAAATTGATTTTCCCCTTCGATATTTCACTTTGTGCACATTTACAGTCTATTCACGTTTTCTTTCAATATATATATATATATATATATATATATATATATATATATATATATATATATATATATATATATGCGTGTGTGTACGTGTGTTTGTATTGTCGTCATAGATTCAATATTGCATCAAGCATTAAAGGTATCTAATGCCGTTGAACGTGTTCTTCATAATTGGGAACACTTTTGGTACTCTACAGAATTTTCTGCGAGGCGGATACGAGCGTGGGTGCGTTTCCTTCTTAGTTCGTGTTTCAATCCGCTGTGCCACCCAAGCAGTTTACTACACGCAATTTGATGGTATATCGCAACTTATACTATCTTATTAACTTTCATTTCAGCTGTTATTTATTTGGAACCTTTTAGTGCATGAAATTCTAGCTAACCACTCGTGATTTGTCATTACACGGCATACAGCATGCCACTTGGGGAATTATATTCATTCGAAATCAAATGGCAGGATTTTTATCACATTCATATTGCCAGTACAAACTTAATGTTGCATCAAGTAGAAAATGCAATTCATCCAGTAGACTGGTTTAGTCCACATTGAGGTCCCCTCAAGTACTGTCCAGAATCTGTCGCGGACGAGATACAAACTTGGGCACATATGCCAAAAAGAATGAACATGGCAACTCTAACGCCTGTTTTAAACCAAATACTGAATGCACATTTACAATTGTGCAGCTCGTAATCGATACCTCAGACGAAAGGTCTCCAGATGTTGCCTCTAAAATTAATACTATAACCAATAACATAGATGCATTTTTGTACATATGAAACTCTATGAATAAATAAACTGCAGCCTGATTTCTGCAAGCGGAAATACACATTCGAGGACTGAGCCAGAACCGGAGGTGATGCACTCAAAGGTCGGCCGTTCCCTTATTTACAACTCTCTCCCCGTTTAAATTTTCTGTTTTTCACCTATATATATATATATATATATATAAATATATATATAAATATTTATATATATAATTAGGAAAACACAAATAACAAAGTGGATAAAGGCCATTTATTTCGTGAATACTAATCATCTCTTATACAATCATACATATTTATACATTTTGGGTTTTCAATTGATTATGCTAGTGGTAACAAATCTGATTCGTTTTTATTGCTGTTTCTTGTTTTGGCTAGTTGGTGAGTGTGTATGCGTTTGTGTTTGTGTGTATACGTGTTTGCATGTAAAGGTCATTCTCGAAGTATTGCAAAGTGATGTCTGAGATCTGGTCATTATTGTTTTGATAGCTTGAGAATTAACCATTTGTGCGCATTGTTCACTGTTACATTCTAATTTTAGAATACTGTTAGAATTAAAAGGAATGGGCATTATAAAGTATATATATATATATATATATATATATATATATATATATATATATATACATATATGTTCATATGTAGATACTGGAGGAGATAATGAAATTTTTCTTTTATCTTTGCACATATTGTTCTTAAAATAGTACATATATATATATATATATATATATATATATATATATATATATATATATCTCTAAATAATTCTTTATCTTTTTTATTTTTGTGCCAATATTTTTAAATTGCACCATTTTGAATTTTTGATAGAGGGCTATTATACATTATAAATTCTCCTCTCGCTACTAACCTAAATCAAACGAGAAAGAAAAAGCAAAGCTCATAAATGTAAAAAATTCTCCATTTGATCACAGTGATTAAAAATTATCTCACTAAAGTGTAACAGAAGTTACTTTTAATCAAGTTTGCGATGTTGATATAAACACCTGACCCATTATGTACGTAAATTTGTCAGTATAAACTAGATATTTTATAGTGTGGAAAAGGCAATTCATCCAGTAGACCCGTTTCGTCCCTATTATGAACTCGTACTGTACAGAGTTTGCTTTGAACAGGGCTCGAATCTGGGCACGTTTGCTTCGGCATCTGGTATTCTAACCACTGAACTACCCTGATGAGTTCGCAATAAGGACGAAACTGGTATACTGGATGACTTGCCTTTTCCACACTAACATACCTAATTTATACTGATAAATGTATGTTCATAATGGATCCGGTGTTTATATCAACATGGCAAACTTGATTAAAAGTATAATTAAACGTATATTGGTTGTGTGGGCGGTGATAAAATTAACTATAATCAATATCTTACATTTATTAAAAGTAATTGTTATCACCGCTTGCGCAACCAATGTTCGTTTAATTAAATAAATATAACATAAATTGTTAAACCAGCGTCCAGATCTACATAGCCACTGACCACTGCTAAACTAATTATTTTGGAGCAATTTGACAATATTAAACTCACAAAATGGATTAACATTTTAAATATCATTCCTATGTTAGCACATGTATGTCATTATGAATAAATGTGACCGCAAAGGACACGTTTATTAGCGTAAGCAATCACGTTGTCGTGGATTTACTAGAATATATATCTAATTAAACGAAAATTGGTTGCGCGGGCGGTGATAACAATTATTATAATCAAAGTTGCAGTCTTGATAAAAGCACCTGACCAATTAATTACTTACATATGTCAGTATGAACAAAGAATTTTATAGTGTAGTAAAAGTAAATCATCCAGTAGACCGGTTTCGTCCTAATTGGGAACTCATCACGTACTGGCAATCATTTGCCGCGGACAGGCCTCGAAACTGGGCGCGTCTGCTTCGGAATCTGGTGCTCTAATCACTAAGCCACCCTGCCGCAGTAATTAGTAATGTGGAAAATTGGACCGTACAATCTTTTATACGAATGTTTAGTCTAGAATTAGTGAAGCTAACTTCATATAAAGTCTTCAAAAATGCGACTTCAAAGCCAACTCACAGTATATAATATATTTACCGAGTGTGTAAATTGTACCAACACAAATTATAAGGCCAGAGTGTATGGATTTATTGGAGTAACAGGTGTTCAGAAATTGTTGTAATTCTCAATTTCGGTGAACTTTAGCATAAATTGATATCCATCAGGTTGGTATCATGTACCGATTCGGAAACCATAGTGTTAGTACCATGTACCTTTTCGGTACAATAATGGTGGTATCGGTTACTAACAGAATAGTTATAGTGTTAGTATCCTTTACAGACTCAGTATATATATTATATAGTGTGAGTAAGCGTTGAAGTCACATTGTCTTAGACTTTATATGATGTTAGCTTCACTATTGCAGGCTTACAAATTCGTCTATGAGATTGTACCGTCCTATTATTCCACATTCTTTGACCAAATATATAGTGGTTAAAGGGCGTAATACCGGCTCCTACTGATGAGGTGCCAGTAAGCACGAAACGAATGGGCATGAGATTACACTTTCCGTTTATGCTGCCTTTGATTTATCCTTCTGGTCACAACTGAACTAATTTGTTACTAGATTCGCAACACCTAATACATAGTTGCATATATATTAGCTCTTCGCAACAAACAGTATTTAACTATGGCTATTTGTCAGTAATTGATACCATCACTATGGCTACAAAATATATACATATTACCCACAATATGGTTGCCGAGTTGGTACAGGGTGCGGAGAATTGATATATATTACGTACTACGCACCTAATAATGCATTAGTACAAATATGGCCAGGAAGATAAACCAAAGACAGCATGAACGGAAAGTATAACATCGTGCATGTTCGTTTTGTGCTTACAGGTGAGGCTATTATATTGGGTTTTAATGGACTTACTCGGATTATTATAAGTCTTTATCAATTAGTTAGTCTATTTTTAGATCTGCATTCAAATATTTGTTTGCAAACTTGATGTAAAGACGCGTTTGAATCTAATATCAATTAAATTAATAAAATCGCTTGTAAGAGTATGTCGCAAAGAAAAATCAAACTATGTCTAACTAGTATAAAAGACTTCAGAAACGACACGAAATAAATTTTAGATTTATATTATAGTCTGCACAAGACTCTTTAGTCTACTTAAAAGTAAGAGCTTCATTAAAGCGCGTTGTAAAATGCTATTAAAATAATATTTATTAAAGACAAGTTCATGCTTTCAGTTCTTGAATGTTTGATACGTTTTACACAAAAAAAAACGATTAAAACTTTTAACGCAACTGTTGTGCTCAGTTAAGCATTAGAAAGCGCATTTAAACCGTAGAAACCCGGGATTTTTTGTAAAGGTACTCCTATTTTCTTACAGGGATAAAAATATAACTTATATATTTATAAACGTCATTTTCAGAAAAGCAACTGATGGAGGGCTTCAAAATGAAGGGACAAGTGAGAACCCATCAATCAAGGCCAAAAATCGGTGCACCTGGAAATGTAAAGGATAGAAGATTTTACCGACCTACGAGTGCTATCAATTGAACCGCACAAAAAAACGGCAGCGAGAATACAAACAAGAAAGCCAGCTTCGCGCAATTAACGTCAACATTTAGGCATTACTTAAAACAAACGCATATTAAATAAGCTGTAAAAGAAACATGTCGCACGACGGTGAATAGATTAGTTACCTTTTTCTCGTGTCGCGATAAGAGATGTATATTTATACCTATCTTATAGTGGTCAGCATTTCGAGCAGTTGAGTAAGTTAACTAATTTCATATTCGAATAGTTCGTAGATATTAGCAATGGAAAATAACTTCATCAGTTTTTCAGAACAAATAGTCAATTAGACATAGTTGGCAAGCCTTCCATGGCGTGCACAACTGGCGATAGAAATTTATACAAATTGATTTTATAACACTGACTCACTGGACAGCAATAAAAGTTTATGTTTTTTGTCTGCAACATGTGAATGTGTGCAGAAACGACTTTTTAACGCGAACGCTTGTGTAATTAATGTACTGATCGCTTAGCTAAATAATGGAAATCAATATCAGTAGCCGAAATAATGCGAGTTTTGTAAACCAGATTGTTTCCATTACACCTAAACAACTTATATATATATATATATATATATATATATATATATATATATATATATATATATATATATATATATATATATATATATATAAGTTCTACATTATTAAAACATTTATTTAATGTTTATATATATACCAGATAAATGAAAGAATACTATTTTAAGAAGAAAAATTTTAGAATTAGAAATGCATAAAAGTTGTACTGATTCCAGCCTATCTGATGACATGGCGATATGCTGACATTTCAACTGATCGTTCTCGCAGTGATCGTCAGTGCTTGTTCAAAAGTTACACATATTGTAACACACAAAGCAGGGTAAAACAGCACACATTACCATTTGTGTTACTAATGAATGAGCTCTAAGGATGACTGTGGGAAAAAGCAGTTGACACATCATGAAAACGCGAAGAAGCTTCGATGAGTATAGAAATAAGAATTTAACATCCAACGAAGCTGTGCTGCCGAAAGATGCTTTGTCATTCAAAGCAAAATTAACATCTTTCTAGATTACCAAAAATAAATTCTATTAGATATTTAGTATGAAATGAAAAATAAATTCAGGAAATGCCAACGTATTTGATGTGGAGTATAAAATCGATGATGGGCCACAGATGACATGCTGGTATATATGTAGCACGGCCATATTATGGGTCATTTTTATTCATGTTTCTACAGAACACAACTTTTCAGTGTACCAACACCTTTGAAGAAGTGAACAATAAATTTTATTCTTATGTTCTTCGTGTAGCTGATTCTACGTGAACCTGTGGACAGTACGATTTAAAATGCGATACTGCTGATCGACTGGAGGATTGGATTCGGCTGGATACGGGAATATTATTGTTCGTTGTGTTGATTGATGCCCAGACATATAAAATCTTCCGTTACTTGAGCCCGGTTTGCTTATCAAGAATCGCATTAACATTTGCTGAATTTTTGTTTTAAATATGTCCATACTCACAGGCGAGCTTTCGCGTTTTTCGATATAAAGAAATCATAAAACTAATTTAGTTCAAACAAATATACGAAACCGGTCCAATGGATGAATTGCTTTTTCAACACTATACAACTCTAAGTGTATACTGAAAAATGTAATTAATGGGTCAGGTGTTTATATCAAGACCGCAACCTTGATTATAATAATTGTTATCACCACCCGCGCAACCAATGTTCGTTTAATTATATAAATGTTCATTTTAATACCATTTCCCCATGTAATGTGGTGTCTGTTCAGTAATGACAGATTGGGCATGGTTAGTTGGAACTTTGGGTCTAACTGGATGCCATATGAGCTCCACCTAAAGGAAAAATAGGCTAACCAAGTTAAATTAGTTAGTATATATCTGAAAATTGTGTGCAGTGTAGTGTGCGGCGGGGTGGCTCTGTGGTTAGAGCACCAGATTCCGAGGCATAAGTGCCCAGGATCGAGCTCTGTCCGCGGTAAATACTGGCCAGTATGTGACGAGTTCCCAATAAGGACGAAACCGGTCTACTGGATGAATTTCCCTTTCTACACTATACACTGCTTTGTTTATAGTGACATATGCAAGTAATCAGTGAGTCAGATGCTTATATCAAGATCGCAACCTTGATTATAATAATTGTTATCACCGCTTGCGCAACCAATGTTCGTTTAATTAGATTTAGCTGTTTTCACGGTTTTAATGAGCTTAGTATATGCATACTAATTTGGACAAACGGATTTATTTGCAACAAAGTTCTGTCGCGCTACTTAAATGCACCAAGGAATTCCAAAACATCAATTGATATTAAATACTGTTTGTTGCGGAGAACTAATATATATGCAAGTATGTATTAGGTTTTGCGAATCTAGTAACAAATTAGTTCAGTTGTGACCAGAAGGATAAGCCAAAGGCAGCATGAACGGAAAGTATAATCTCATGCACATTCGTTTCGTGCTTACTGGCGACTCATCAGTAGGAGCCGGTATTACGCCCTTTAACCGCTATATATTTGGTAGAAGAATGTGGAATAATAGGACGGTACAATCTCCTAGACGAATGTGTAAACCTGCAATAGTGAAGCAAACACCATATAAAGTCTACGACAATGCGACTTCAACGCTACTCACACTATATAATATATATACCGAGTCTGTAAAGGATACTAACACTAGGGCTATTGTGTTAGTAACTGATACCAACATTATTGTACCGAAAAGGTACATGTTACTAACACTATGGTTTCCGAGTCAGAATACGGTACCATCATTATGTTTATCAAGTTATGCTATAGTTCACCGAATTTGAGAATAACAACAATTTCTGAACACCTGTTACTCCAGTAAATCCATACACTCTGGCCTTGATCGATATCAGTTATCATATTTCGCGGTAAGCATGACATCATTCAACTCAATATATAACAGTTAAATACTGTTTGTTGCGGCGAACAAATATATATGCATGTATGTATTAGGTGTTGCGAACCTAATAAAAAATTAGTTCAGCTATGACCAGAAGGATAAAACAAAGGCAGCATGAACGGAAAGTATAATCTCATGCACATTCGTTTCGTGCTTACTGGCGACTCATCAGTAGGAGCCGGTATTACGCCCTTTAACCAATATATATTTTGGTCAAGAATGTGGGATAATAGGACGGTACAATCTCCTAGACGAATGTGTAAACCTGCAATAGTGAAGCTATCATCATATAGTCTACGCAAAACATGCTTTCATTTTGCATTTTTCTTTCAATTAAAAAACGATTTAACATTTTATTTTAGACAAATGGCAAAATGATAAATAAAAAATCAAATGTATATCCTAATATTAATACAAGGAATTATTCAATGTTTACATTTATTGAATCACAAAAAATTCGTGCTTAACGGCCGATAATACATTTCATGAATAGAAATATGAAGAAGAAAATGAAAATCGTTAATAGATTATATAAAATTTTGTGCACCATGTGCATGATACACGCAAGTTCCAATTGAAAATCGGTAAGGAAATATATTCGTGCTTTATTTTAACGTGTGAAAAATTATTATAAAAGTTTTTCAAACAAGAAAAAAATCATTTTAAATATATATTTGTAAAGAAATCAGCATGCTTTCATCCTGACAGAGAACATATCAATTATTTAAGTCAAGGTTGCCAAATTGAAATAAACACAAATCCAATTATATACCGACATTTTTCCGTATAAACTAAGCATTGTACAAGGTGGCGAATTGGATAGCATCACAGACTCCGACGCAAATGTGTCCCGGTTCTAGCCGCATCAGAAGCAAAATTCTGTAAAGCATTTATAGAGTTCCAAATAAAAATGAAACCGGTCATCTGGAATTTTGCCTTCGCTGCCTTACATAATGCTTGATTTATGCTGATAAATGTTTACAATAAGAGCCTAATCTTCATTTAAATGAATAACCGTTATCACCACGCATGCAAACATTAATTTTTTGTTGTACAGATCAACAGTTGACTACACCTTCTAAAAGTAGCATTATGTCTATTCGAAAATGCAAGGTTGGTAGTGAATGGTTAGAACTTTAAGTCTAGAGAGAATCCACATAAACACTACCTGAACGAGAGGCTAACCAAAAATATAAATTGGTATAAAAAAGAAAATTTTGTGTAGCGTGAGGCTGGGCGACACAGTGGATTGATTCACAGATTCCACAATTTGAGTCTTGTCCGCGGAAAAAATTGAACAGTACATGAAGCGTTCCCAATTAGGACGAGGTCGGCCTATTGGATGAAATGCATTTGCTACATTATTCAATGCCTAATGTATACGAACTAATGTATGTATAATTTAATTGTTGCTTATACCAAACTGGCAAACTTCCTCTAAAAAAAGGTCGTGACCATCTCAACCCAAACAATGATCTTTTAATTATAGAGAACGTGTAAGATTTTTCAGCTTAATATCAGGATGAATTTTTATGCCCGTAAGGAATATACCTCGGCGTGGAATTGATGAAATTTTTTAATAAAATGAATGAAATTAATACAGAATAGTGCACTTGAAAATATCAATTATTAATTATCATTCACTAGAATATGATTATACGTAAATGCTTAAATAGGAGTCTTATTGTCAGTTCGTGTGACCTGCCGTATCAAAACCATTATGCTGTCATATATGACAATTACAAAATTATTCAAGTACTAGTTGCAATGTCTTTCGGCGACTTTTTGTATAGTTCGCAGGGCTTTGAGAACAAACCAAGTTTTAAGTAAATTTTAAAAGCATGGAATTTAGATTTTAACGACGCACATTCTAGTTTCTCCAGAAATTTTATTTAAATATATCTTTATTGTATGAAAGTTCAGTTGTTTATTGCACAAGTGCATTTCTATTTAAGAAGCTGATGTTTTTCTCAGACATATCTGCAGACATTACCTGATCTGCGTTTCATTGTTCCAGTAATTTTCTTTTTGCAAAATATTTCGATCTAGAAAAAGAAAATTACTGGAACAATGAAAGCTGTGTTAGTCAAAACGCAGATCAGGTAATATCTGCAGACAGTTAGCCTGAGCGGTAATTCCCGAGTTAAACCATTCGAGTCCGTCCGGCTTGTGGGATTCCAAAAATAGTTGTACCTTTAAGAATATTTTCTAAATATGTTGTAAATATATTATTTATGAGCTCGGATATATTTTATTGCCTGAGCATCAGGTTTACTAAACGCATGGCGTTAAGTATGATGGTGTTATTAATAAACCGCATTAAACAATTTATTTCATAAAATTATTCCTTAATATTTAATTTTAAGTTTTTGGGCAACGATTTCTTCTAGGTAGGGCAGGTCTTATATGAGTAATACTATCTTACCAAATTCCATGAAGACATGTCTTTATGTACTACTGATGAATCAATGGTGCATTGCATTTTATTGAGTTTTTCATCAATAATTTTCAATATTTATGCCTAATTGACAAAAAAGATCAGAATCCGCAATCATGAGAGGAGACTTATCTCATCCCATACACAAGATTCACATCCGATTATTTTCCGCAACAATGCTTGAAGTTTTTTAAACTTTTAGTTCTGGAATATGCAAACCTTGTAAGATTTCTTTGATTGACCCGTAGTTTAGAGTCACGAAAGTTAATCACCAAATCTCATGGTAGCTGAATTTTCTTAATACTCTGAAAGTAGTTTTTTTAACCAAAATAACGTTTTTGCGATCTGCATTCTAATGTGACTCGTTCATCTGGTTTTTTAAACGATTCTTTTGGCATGCTTGTCTTAATGAAATTCATAGCAAACTATCCACGTGCAAAAATAAAAATAAATTTTATCAGATACGAGAACCTTTCCGTCTCTATAAATGAGCACGTCCATATATCAACGGTTGGCGGTTGCTTTTCAAGAATTGCAAATTGGTTAGTCCAGTTTCAAACTGTAACGAATGTAAGTATGTATTAGGTTTTGCGAACCTAGTAACTGTAACGAATGTACTGAGGCAAAAACTTTCTAGTGTTTAATGGCTATACTAGATAATGGATTTAGTCAATTAATAAAAGAAAAAATCAAAAGAAACAGACGTATTTTGGACCCGAAAAGAAAGCAATTTACCTGAATATCCCAATTAAGGTGGATTGTGTTTCCCGCACAGCACAGAAAAACGTTGAAGCGGTATTAAAACGCTAAATTAGTGCAGCCAAACTACGAGTGACATTTGAGGTAAAATCCTTGCCTTTGCTAGCAATCAAAATAAAAGAAACGTTACTGCTTTACCTCAAATATTACTTAAATCAAGGTTACGATCTTGATATGAACACCCGACCCATTATTTATATACATTTGGCAGTATAAACTAAGTATTGTATAGTGTGGAAAAGGCAATTCATGCAGTAAACCGGTTTCATCCTTAATGGGCACTTATCACGTACTTTCCAGAATTTTCCACGAACATAGCTCGAACCTGGGCAAGTCTACTTCGGTATCTGGTGCTCTAACCACCTAGCCACCTCAAATTTTGTTTACAAATATACATACGCAAGTTTTCCATCAAATTACGTAGGCCGATCGACCAGAACTTTAATTAATCGAAAAAAGAGCATTGTAACTTTAAATACAATTTGAAATAGAGTGGTAAATACACGTAGCCAGTTGCGCAACATATTGCTGAAACCTCACACGTATATTCTCCACACGTAGCATTTAAAATAATTACTAAATGCAATTAGAGAAATGAGTTAGCCAGTTTCGAATTTCTATGGATAAACAAACTTCAGCCGGTGTTATGTAAGCTGAAAACGCTTGTTCGTGCATTGAGATTGAACTGGAGGTGATGCACGCAATTTATTGCTTGTTTCCCTATTTCACACTTATTCCACGTTTATTTGTTTTGCCTTGCAAAACACACACTCTCTCTCTCTCACACACACACATATATATATATATATATTCATTTGTAGATACTTGAAATGAATATGAGAAAGAAACGGTTAATGATTCCGACAAGATTTTATTTTTTTAAATGAATTCATTACGGATTGACTAAGTCGGGATTTCAAAAAGAATATAATACACTTTCCACAGGATTAACAATTATCTCCATATCAAAATACCATTCCTATTTGCATAGATATAATGAAATTTATTTAAAAGCACTAAATATTTATTCTGCAATTTTCTCTCACTTATCTAAAAATGAACACATTTGTACATTTTCGAATAGCAAAACAAATAAAATGTTTTTAAAGAAGAGATAGTATTGGGAATATAGATATATCGTCTGTAGTTCGGCCTCAATGCAAATACATGCTTTTTCTTCGTGAATGTAGGGCTGCCATTTGCAAATTCAAAGCGCTTCGTAGACTGATAATTTATCTCTTTAATTACATTTAATAAGTGTATTTAAAAAACGTATCTGGTGAACAGATTTGTGAGGTTTCGCTGATATATTATGTAACTGCGGATGTCTATACGACGAATGATTTGACAAATGCGTTTAAAATTCACGTTATTTCGCTTCACTTGTTAACTATTTATTCTACGTAGGCTGACCGAGCTATTGATTTTAATAATTATTAAAAGTGGAATTCAGAAGAAAAAGATGAGCGCATCGAACCGAAAGAAGAAATTTTACTTTGAATTTTCCATTTTCGAAGGACGCTGCTCCCCGCATTACGAAGATGAAAATATAAGCGGCTTTTTCAAATACGTTTGATAAATCTAAATTACGAACACCATATATGATGCCGTGTTTGTCTTTATCAGCAAGTTAAAAAATGCCGGTAATGCTTGCCTAAAATATCATTTTTTACATTTAAATACGTAAATTGTTGATCCCTTTACGTGAGTTGATGTGCCAGGCATTTAACAATGAGATTGAAAAAACCATTTACAATTTAAACGCCATTATCAAACCGAATGTAAAGTGCAACTACGTAGTTACGCAACGTTTTGTTTAAACTTTTCGTATTTTACAAGTAAACAATCACTGTTTGCACGGGTGGTGATGGAAATTCTTTAAATCAAGTTTGCGAGCTTGAAGTAAACACCAATCCTATTTTTTTAACCAGGCCTCGTGTTTCTGACGAGATATAATATTTTAAATATATGTTATAAATTCAACAACAAGAATTACTTAACACGTCAAATAGCATTTTGGAATTATGCAAGCATATAAATCAAAAATGTGCATTGCTCCTGCATTAGAGCCGATGCAGGAAAAAAATATTGTACATTTGCCTATTTCTAACTCGTTTCCCGTTTCATGTTAGGATTATTTTGCAGTTGAAAAATATACAAATATCTTCATATACAGCTAACTGAGGATAAAATATGAAATTAAAATTTACTTTGAGTTTTCAAGCTTTGGCAAGTAAAGGTATCCTTATGCCATATATATATTGATTAAAAGGTGGTTTAAAACACTAGTTGATCAGGCTTCACACCTGAAATCGTCTAAATGTGCAGAGCAGCATGCGTTGACAAAGCAACATCTAAATGCACTTAGAAATATCAGCAGAAACGCAGACATCAAAATACTACGCGCTGATAAAGGAAAGAGCGCAGTTATAATGGACAAATCTGAATACGTACACAAGATGGAAAACGTGTTAAAGGACAATACAAAATTCACACGTCTAGACGATAAATCAGATGAAATAGACAAGGTGGAGCGCAAAGTGATTAATGAAATTAAGATTTTGACAGATGC
>JAQBSW010010093.1:0-5000 GCA_029291075.1 Eudiplozoon nipponicum
CACTTTCAATTCATAATCTGACCAGTTCATAAGTACCGTTGCACCACCTTTATCTGCCTTGAGGCATATTACTTTATTGGATAATAATTCTGCTCTTAAGCGTTTTAGATCATAACTCTGCTTACATCTCACCTCTTTGTGCTCTAACACCGCTTTGGACACATCCAATTCAAACCTAGTCTTATCTTTTTCTGGGAGAAACTGGGCAATCTTAACTGTTTCTGTAATTATCTCATTCCTAGGTACGTAATCAATAGGGATCGCAGTATTAAGTCCAAGATTAAGGATTTGTTTTTGGTCTTCCTTGAGATCCATTCTCGATAAATTAACTAAACGTTTGGACATGACCTCTTCAATTCTCGTATTTCTCAAAGGGCAATTAATTCCCAATATTGCTAATTTTTTTTCATGCCTTTGTCTAATTTTTTTAATTTCATTATCCCTCGTTTTGTCTGTGAAATCTTCAATATGTTTGAAATCCAACATACCTAATCTCGCCAGTAATATGGACCTTATTTTGTCTTCTCTCTAATCAGTTCAAATTTACGTTTGTTTAGTTTCTTAATCGATATTTTTATTAAATGTAAACAAAGCTCATGCTTAAGAGTATTTCCTACTTTATCTAAAACGAAAGAAAGTTTAAATCTAAAACATTTCGGTATAACATTAAATTTTAAACATTTATTAAGGAACGAGGTATTTTCCACTTGCCTTACAATCTGCATCTTCTTCCGCTTGTACTGATTCATAAGTGTGACCACTGTCGCATCATATTTCATCCTTAAATAGGATTTAAACTCAATATTTTGCGGTGTGTAAGCATTCAGATTATCAATGCCGCGTTTTGCGTACGCGGGTAGTAGCTGTACACGGGCAGTTACACAAAGATCCGATTTGTCACTATTTCCAATTTTGTTTTGTCTTTGAGCGGGTTGACTCATTTTTACTTCAATTGGAAATGCGGTTCTATCATATCTTTGTTTACTGGCGACGTTTCGGTGCCTAATTTCCAGCACCATCATCAGGCAACACAACACTGATCACAATAGCAGATTTAAGCAAATGTGGTAACCTCGTTCCAAAACATTCTATTTATATATATTTGACTCAACACTATTTTAATCATAGAATTTGTCTCAGTAACTAAGCTCAATATATAACTTTTTATAATTAGTAGACCAATCATTACCTCACCTATACCTCATCTCATCTCGTATGCAGAATATTTTAGGGGAGAGAGACAGTATCGAACCTTTTGTTATTTGTTATAACGGTATTGCTACTATGTCACGGTAATCAAAATTTTAAAAAATGCTAAAACTAAAACCTTGATTATCATATACTGTATTTTATTTAAAGCCGGGAACTCTAATGTATACAATGGTGTGTGAGGTATTGCGCACATAGCAACAAACTAGTTCAAATATTGTTTAATATATATATATATATATATATATATATATATATATATATTTATATATATGGTTATCTACCAATACACCTCGAAGATCGAAGTTTACAGATCACCCAGTGTAACTTAGATTAATGGTATAAATTGCAGGTTTGAGTTTTACGTATTAACTATTCCTATGAAAAGCCCGCCGGATGCCAGTCTATCAACGATTAGATAACCATTGTTTCCTTTCTTCCGAAACAAAATTTAATTTAGTTCCAACTAAATGACGGTTTTATTACGATGAAAAGACTGACGCATTGACTTCAAAGATAATTGTTGAAATCTATTATAAAACAATTGTTCTTTGAAATTATTGCCGAATGTTATGTCTCGTCATGAATAAACTAAATGAATTGACTTTGTATCTGAGATGCATTCAACCGTATGAACGACACCAACTGCCTCTCAAGGATTTTCGCTGGCAACGTGATTGAGTGATTTTATCTTTTTGTACGCTTAATACGATTGTTAACATTTTATGGAATAACATTTGTAAATTTACATTTTTGCATTACTTCAAATGCACTTCAATTATTAATTCTTTAAATGACTTTGAATGTTCGTATAAATATATTAACAGCTATATAGTCATATTTATTTCTGAAATTTTCATAAATACGGATGTGATTTTTTTAAACTATCGGTGACCATTCATCATAACGGTTTTAATTCGCTGATTGGCGAAGTGGAAGTAAACGTCTTAATCTATAAACTGCGTTGTCCCAAATCGGTCATTTTGATCGGCTTTACTTATTATTATTATTATTATTATTATTATTATTATTATTATTATTATTATTATTATTATTATTATTGTGTATTATTATTGTGTGTGTGTGTATTATTATTATTATTATTATTATTATTATTATTATTGTGTATTATTATTATTATTATTATTATTATTATTATTATTATTATATTATTGTATTATTATTATTATTATTATTATTATTATTGATCATATCATCATAATTATCCTCATCGCCATCATAATCATATTCATCAAGCAGCATTATTTCTTATTAGAATTATTATAAAACTAATAAAGAATACTACCTTGAAGGAAAAACAACAGTTAGCGTATGTAAACGTTCTCTGTGTGTCCATACATGGACGGTTACTTCGCGCGTGTTTATATATCATTTGTATATTGAGTGTGTTGCTATGTTTAAATTGTTATCAAATATAAAATTTAGTCCAGCCAATTTTATACATTTGTACTTTGAATTGAGAAATAAATCATGTATTGCAGCATAAATTTATTTTAAAGCAGGTATGTACAATAACTAAACAAGCCATTTATTCCCTCGACATAAGTAAACTCAACCTTACTAAACAAGAACAATTCACAAGTTTTGATTCAAATCATGTACGAATTTACCTGATCTGCGTTTTGACTAACGCAGCTTTCATTGTTCCAGTAAATTTCTTTTTTTTCTTTTTTCATAATATTTCGATCTACCTTACCGTAGATCTTCATCAGATGCATTTCACGAAACATGTACGAATTTCTTTTGTTTATTTAGCTAAGGATTAATAATGTTCCATAAAATGACTTCCGTTGCGGGTAATTGTTTTTCCTATTTTGATTTTGAAGAATACCTGCAAATTCGCCAGTTGTCATAAATGTATCCGTTAGTTAATGAGTCATTGGACTATACAAGATATTTTGTTGTGCCGACCCAATAGTTTCTATGCGCATAAATATAAACGTACATGCATGTATGCATGCGTTAAAAGACGTTAGGGTCACACTTAGATTGCGTTCTAATAGAGATTGTGGTCGAATTAAGGCTTTGCTTTCGAACCATTGAAGGCACTTGGAGGGTCATTGACATTAGAAGTGGTTTGGAACTTTGTAATTAGTGTGGTGTGTTACCTTTCTGCTCTATTTCGCTGGATGCAGTGCACGTGTGCATTGACAACGACGGAAGTCATCGCCGACATCGTCCTAAGCATACTCATTTGCTGTGTACCTCGGTTGAACTAGTTAAATCGCGTCGATTGAATACAGCTTATTTCTGTACATTCTACCTCGGCCATGTGGGGTGTAAATTGTCTCGACAAGGCTGCTACTGTTTGTACCTATCGCGAAATTTCGGAGAATCAATGGTAAAATAAAAATCAGTAGGCAGGGCCATCAATTCAAATAATAGCTTTGCAGTTTTTCCTCTCTTTCAATACGCATTCATCGTGTCTACATTTTCTTTTCTCCTTAATATCAAAATTTGTCATTTCTAGTAGGTAATGGATTGAATTAAACAGATTGCTACACCGCCGTATTAATTATACTTTTATTTGGTTCCAGCCCAGTCCCGAATTTTCTCGCTTAGTTGTATTAGCGCACGCGAATTATTTTTCTTCAGGGAAGGTCGTTTATTTGCATGAAATAGAACAAAAAATGGTCATTCTGACCTTAAATTGGTTGAACGCCGAATTGATGCACTGTTTTTTTTACTAAAAGTCCAAGTTAACCCGATGTAGTAGCAAACAATGCTTTAAGTAAACTTATTAAGTAAATATACTGAGAAGTAGTTAAAAATACAGACAGAGATATTTTACGCTTTACCGTAATGAATTATATTTAGCTTCAATATATACGATTGGGTTATAATTTTTAAATAGTCCATTACCTGCACATTCATTCATGTACAAATAAGCATGCATACGTACATAAATAAACATAAATGTTATGCTAAAACACCAATTCCCATATGGTCCGCATTCAATCTGCTGTTATGGGACAGAGTTAAACAATAATTGATTGCGCGGGTGGAGGTAAGAATTATTTAAATCAAGTTTGCGAGCTTGAAATAAACACTAAACCAATTGTATTTAACCAGTCGTTGAACAACATAACAAAACTACCGCCAGTCGCAACGCACTGACGCGTTTCGTCCTTCCATGATCATCATCACAGTACGACGGCAAATAGACAAGCGAGGATCAAACCGCATTGCATATATATGGAAAGCAAAATTAGATATGCGGCTCTCACCTCTAGTAGTCTTGCATACATTGTACGTGACTGGAAATGGTGGCTGCAAAATTTCTATGCAGTCACGAACATTAGCTGTTTTAGTTTTTGTCACATATGCATATAAAATCAATACAATTAAACAATAATTGATTGCGCGGGTGGTGGTAACAATTATTTCAATCAAGTTTGCGAGCTTAAAATAAACACCAATTCCATTGTATTCAACCAGTCGTTGAATAACATAACAAAACTACAGCCAGTCGTAAAGCACTGACGCGTTTCGAACTTACATGATCATGATCAGAGTACTACGGCAAACTAAATATCGACGATCAAATCGTATTGAATATATATGGAAAGCAAAATTAGATATGCGGCTCATCCCTAGTAGTCTTGCATACATTGTTGTGACTGGAAATGTCGGCTGCATAATTTCTATGCAAATTAGTTATAATCAAGGTTGCGATCTTGATCTAAACACCTGACCCATTATGTACATACATTTATTAGTATAAACTGGGTTTTGTACAGTGTAGAAAAGGCAATTCAGGGTAGGGTGGC
>JAQBSW010010093.1:7500-25822 GCA_029291075.1 Eudiplozoon nipponicum
GGGTGGGTACGGATTCATTGCTTCTTTGTCCGTGTGTATACTTTCTGTGTGCGGCAGGATGGCTCAGTGGTTAGAGCACCAGATTCCGAAGCAGACGTGCCCAGTTTCGTGTCCTGTCCGCGGCAAATTCTGGCCAGTATATGATGAGTTCCCAATAAGGGCGAAACCGGTCTACTGGATGAATTGCCTTTTCTACACTATACAATTCTTAGTTTATACTGACATATGTAAGTAATTAATGGGTCAGGTGTTTATATCAAGACCGCAACCTCGATTATAATAATTGTTATTACCACCCGCGCAACCAATGTTACTTTAATAAAATTTTCTAAATACTTTATTTCTAGTAAAGTTGTCTTGAGTACCGACAGTTATTCGCATTGAAACTCTTTAGAGCAGTTTTTATTTATTATAATCGATAAGCTGCCCTGCCGCATAGCTCAGTGGTTAGAGCAACAGATTCCAAATTAGACTTGCCCGGGTTCCATCCTGTCCGCGGCAAATTCTGAACGGAACGTGAATAGTTCGTAATAAAGACGAAACTGATCTACTGGAGGAATTGCCTGTTCTACACTATACAATGCTTAGTTTATACTGTCAAATGTTTGTAAATAATAGAACTGGTGTTTATATTAAAATCGCAATCTTGATTGAAAGTAATTGTTATCACCGTCCGCGCAACTAACTTTCATTTAATTATAGACGTGCTCAATCCATTAACTTAGATATGTATGGCAATAGTTTCGGATTAACGTTTCTAATCTCGATGTTTCTAGAGGGAACATACAGACGTCCTTGCGGACTACTCATCACCACTCCGATAACTTGCGTGAAATATTGACCATTTAAAATTAATTGAACATCTTTAGTAGACTTATTGAGAAGAAAATTTATATCAGTTTTAGGTATTGGGGTGATGAGTGGTTACTATCGATGAACACATAGAGGAAATTGATCGTTTTTTCAAGAGGAATTCTTGTAAATGGATTTTTGATATTGCACTTAATCATTTTTATTGGCAGTAGGATTGTTCTTAGTTCTCCTTCCAGTTTGTGTTGTGTAGTGTTGTTCAATGATATTGTTGGTCTTAATGGTGGCAAGTCGCTCGTTCCAATTCGTCTTTGTGCCGTCGGCATGTTGTACATGTACATAATCGGTTCTTTAACTTGCTGCGAACGAATTTTTAACCGCCGCCATGTTGAATTCTCAGTGGTTTCTTGTCCGGTTTTATTTATTTGGTACGGTTTGAATTTCTGCTCATCGCCAAGAACATTTCCATTCATTATAACAATACCTGAGTATTTGTATGGCTTCGGTAATCTAATTTTTGCAACAATTCTCTAAGTTTTTCTATGTGCTCCCACTCTTTAGAATGAAGTCGCTTGTGTTAATTAACCGGGATTATGATTAATTTATTCTTCCATATATGATTTATTTCTCAATTCAAATTACAAATGGATGAAAACTTCAGCAACAAAGTGTCACATGATCTAGATTTGACGAGCTCATTTTCTCGTGATTTGCGTTTAATTTAAATTATAAATTATAAATTTCGTCCACTACTTGGCATTTGATTCGTAGAATCTGTTGTCAATATTTCTGTTTTAAACCATACTTTGGCAGTTTAATTTATTTAGAATTTACACAGATTCAATGCATAACACCTTGGCCTGCCAAGTCTGTATACTTTGGAATGCTCAAATTTCGAAGATGTTAGGCTTTAACAGTCTACTGAGTTGTGCAATCAATGCTTAATAAATAGGTTTTTCAAATTTTGAAGAGTGCCGTTGGATTGTTCCTAGACGCTGGAGCCTTGTATTGAAGGTCCTGCCATTTGATTAATGGATTATTGTTTCTAGCATGTTCAACTGGCATTACTTGTAGCTTTCTGTCATGAACATGTGCTCTACTTGCTATGTAGCTCTACGTGGGCGGTAGGCAATTTGTTGTAAGATGTGACTACAGAGCGCTGTGCAGCATAGAAAATTGTCATGTGCGGTGAAGGTATCAAGGGTCGTTGTTCTGCGGATAATTTTAGATGGTTTGGTTCGCAACAATATCAAAATTACCGTCAGTCGCACGTCATGATGATTTTTTTTATTTCCATGGTTATAATCGGAGCACAATGACTAACTGAGTAGAGAGTATCAACCAGCAATGCCAATATAACAAAATTAAAATCAAAATGTGGATCTAATCCATTGTCGATTCACATACTTTGTAAATGGTTGATATTTCAGCTTCAAATTTCGTGGGTAGTCATATTCATAACGTGTTTTACATCTTTCGCCACATCTATATCAGTTGTTTAATTAATCGGTCATTGATTAAGCGTTTTTTGATAGCCACTATTAAAATCAAGTATTCTGATTTGGGATAATCAACAATTCAAATATAATTTAAACTCTTTAAATCAAGTTTGCGAGCTTGAAGTAAACACCAATCCCATTGTATTTAACCAGTCGTCGAACAACATAACAAAACTACCGCCAGCTGCAACGCACTGACGCGTTTCGACCTTCCATGATCATCATCAGAGTACGACGGCAAACTGACTATCGAGGATCAAACCGCATTGAATATATATGGAAATCAAATTTAGATATGCGGCTCTCACCTCTAGCAGTCTTGCATACATTGAACTTGACTGGAAATGTCGGCTGCACAATTTCTATGCAGTCACGAACATTAACTGTTTGCAGCTTTCGCCACATATACATATATAGGCAATACAATTTAAACAATAAGTAATTACGCGGGTGGTGGTATTAATTCTTTAAATCAAGTTTTCGAGCTTGAAGTAAACACCAATCCCATTATTTAATTTAAACTGTGTGTAGCGCGCGGCAGGTTGGCTCAGTGGTTACAGTCGCACATTCCGAAGATCACGTGTCCATGTTCGAGCCCTATCCGCACCAAATTATAGGCAGTACGTAATGAGTTCCCAATAAGGACGAAAGCAGTCTACTGGATGAATTGCCTTTTCTACACTATATATTACTTAATTTATACTCAAAAAATTATGTATAAAATGGGACTGGTTTTTATATCAATATTGCAACCCTAAGTTAAATAACTGTTATCACCACCCGCGCAACCAATGTTCGTTTAATTTGATAGACTTTGATAGTAACTATGTAGGGTTGACACGCATCAGTACTTGCGACTGCCAGTAGTTCTGCTTTATTGTGCTACTGGTTAGGTTGGTGCTAACCTTAAGTATGTAGCTTGATTGGACTAGATCTTATTGCCACCAGCGCAAACGGTTATTCCTCAAGTGAATAATATATTCATTAGTTAGTGCTTACATTTTCTAGTGGCTAGCCTGTCAGATTCAAACTTGTAACGACTTTGAAACAGCAACAATGACTGTTGTTCCAGGTAATAGGGTTTAATGCGATCGCCTTAAGTCCTGACAAAAATATAACTTTCTGTCATTTTCCCGGTGGTATTCTATGTTGACAATACCTAAATTCTTAGAAGATTAAACAAATTATGAAATTGGATTTATAAAAATTACCTTATCAGTGTTATGACTAATACAGGCTGAGTTCCAGTTGTTTTCTTTGTTGAATATATTTCGACTGCGATTGGCGGCAGCCTATGATTTAAAAATCAAACCAATGAAGCAAGTGCGATATTTCCTTTAGCTATATTATTTATATTTCTGACTGACCTTTCACTAGATTAGTGCTTTGTGTTGAGCTGTGAAATACGTTAAATCGAGTATGTCCCGTTTAAAATGTATGCCTCGATATAGCTGATATTGCTGACGGAGCCAGGCATTTGTAAATCAATTTCTGCAGTAAATGTTGTTGGATTACGTGAAGATTAGGCTAGTTCTCATTCACTTCATAAAATGAAAATCGAGAATGGGTATAACTAGAAAATGTAACGGGTCGATAAAAAAATCTCGAAATAAATCTGCCAGTATCCAGAATAAATTAATTAATTCAATCAAGGTTTTGATCTTGATATAAACAACTTCCTCATTATATATATATATATGTATATTTGTCAGTATATATATATCAGTATAATTTCGAAAAGAAAATTCATCTATCAGACCAATTTCATCTTTATTGCGCACTCATCACGTACTGTCCAGAATTTGCCGCGGACTGAGCTCGGACCTAGCCACATCTGCTTCGGAATCTGGGGCTATAACCACTGAACCAGTCTGCTGCAATAAACATACTCTTGACTATTTTGTCATATATATATATATATATATATATATATATATATATATATATATAATCAATTTATCCATTATCCCTTTTTTATTAATGTGCTTTTTCTTCCTAATAAGTAATATATATGACGAAATAATCAGTGGTTAGAGCACCATATTCCGAAATATACGTGCCCAGGTTCGAGCCTTGACCGCTGCAAATTCTGGACAGTACATGATGAGGCCCCAATAAGGATGAAACCGGTCTACTGAATGAATTGCCCCTTCCATACTATAAAATACCTAGTTTATACTGAAAAATGTATGTACATAATGGGTCAGGTGCTTATATCAAGTTCGCAACCTTGATTTAAAGTAACATAATCAAGAGTATACTTATTGCAGCAAGGTGGCTCAGTGGTGTGTGTTTCAGTATTATTGGAAGGAAAGTTATTACAAATATATTTGTTTCATTATTATCTATAAAATGGATATGCTGGCAATGTCAATCGAGCTGTGCGACCGTGGATATTTTCGTGCATCACTGACAATTTAGACTATTTTTAAGATTTTTAGAGACACGATGTTTTATTTCATAGGCGTTCTGCTATTGCCATCGCTACACCTGTAAAATTGCCTCATAATAAAATAAAACTGTAAAGTAGTGTGAGTAGAACGGTGCTGGAAGACGTTGTCTGCATATCGACCAAGTTACCAAGCTATCCTTTTGCGCTGTAACGAAATAGCTATGGTTTCTTATTAATCTCTTCGTTTCATGGCGTGATGAATTTAACTTAGTATACTTTGAGTGGCAGCATCTGATGATTCCAGTGATTTTTATGCATTGCCCAATGCTGATAACGATTTATTTTCAAGTGTGTTTGTCTTCCTTTTTGTGCCACGTTTAGCTCGATTCAGATTGAGGTTTTGTTACCAAACTTTCATATTTGAATATCATTTGCGCTTCTTTTCGCACATTAAAGTAAATTGAAGTGCGCTAAATCTTCCTTGTGACTGGTTACGGAATATTTAAGTCAAGACTGATTTTGTAGCTGGCACGATGCTACTTCCGCTGTGCCATTCTAAAAGGGCAAATTCTCACGTTTAGTTAGCTGCGTGCTTGCTATTACACTGAAATTATTTTTCAAAACTTTGACTCTGTTGGTAAGTTACAAGGTTGACGTTTTTGCCGACTTAATCCGCTATTTCAGTACTTCCTAATTATAGGACTGTGTAATATTTGATGCTGTTTCTTAGCAGCACACTGTTTGATTTTTTATTTCTTTATGGAATAATTATTTAAATTGATTAAAAGGCGAGCGTATCATCTGCAAACACAGGCATCTCTTATCATGCCGTGGACAGTATAAGTTTATCCTCCGGAACCGTTGGCGGAATCAGTGGATTTACTGGAACCAGCATGCAGAGAATCGGCTATGCTCCTGGTGATACGGTTAGCCTAGGTGGACCCTCATTGCCTGTCACTTCATCAGTCGCCAGTGGAGATGCTCAAAAATATGCAACATCTCTTACTGGAATGGATGGTGTGCACAGCTCAACCGATGTAAGGACGAAAGTTAGTCTGTGCTCTGAGAAATATCCTGTTGGAGACCATTTACAAAACGATTCAACATCGCCATTTATTAATGCTTTAAGCAGAAGTCTGATTGAAAATATGGGCAATAAAACTCATACAGGTGAAAATTTTGAGATAAAATGATATTTTGTTCATATTTTAAGGCATATCATCAATATAATCCTCAATTTTATGCTTCGTTGCTAGAATACCTTCTATATTGCATATCGTTTAGTTATAACTCAATTTAAAACCGAAAAGATCGTTCTTGTATTATATTATTTTTTTATACTTTACCACGTCTTGCTTCCTATGAGGAGCCATTTGGGCATCGTAATTTATTCTAAAGGATGAACCAATACAGTTGTGATTCCTAGCTCACAATGCCATCAGAAAGAGTCTCGTATCAACAACTATCATATGAAAGTTAACCCGGTGTAACGTAAGGGTGGGACAAGAAAAAAATGAATACATCAAATTGGTACTTAGTTCTAAAATGAAGGATGTTATTTCCGTTTTACTGAAGAGAGTAAATAAAAAAATAAACATTGTGCACTTTAAACAAACATTTATTGCGCGGATGCTTGTAACAATTCCTTAAATCAAGTTTGCGAGCTTGAAGTAAACACCAATCCAATTGTATTTAACCAGTCGTCGAACAGCATAGCAAAACTACCGCCAGTCGCACGCACTGACGCGTTTCGACTTTCCATGATCATCATCAGAGTACAACAGCAAACTGACTAGCGAGGATCAAACCGCATTGAATATATATGGAAAACAAATTTAGATATGCGGCTCTCACCTCTAGAAGTCTTGCATATATTGTACTTGACTGGAAATGTCGGCTGCACCAATCTTGTGCAGTCACGAACTTTAACTGTTTGTAGCTTTCACCACAGATATATATATATATATATGGGCAATCTAATTGAACAAGCATTGATTGCGCGGATGGTGGTAACAATTCTTTGAACCAATCCAATTGTATTTAACCAGTAGAAATAGTTTTGTGCTTTAGCACTCATCCCGGCCTAATGTCATTCAGGTTGGCTATTATGGTCCAGTTGGTGGCGTGCGACTCGGTCTGACGACACTGTCTGAAGCAAGAACTTTAAATCAGACTATACCCCCGTCAAATGGGAACACAGATGTCCAAAGTGAGTTTAACCATAACAAGAACCTTACGTAGATTGTGTCACAATTTAGTTTAAGCTAGATTTCAGGTCAAATTCACACCTTTTGTTATTCATCTTACACTATTTTATGTGGAAATGCTTGCCGATTTATTCATTTATATTTCTGGTCTTGTGAAGGTAAAATAATTTTTTGTTCACATCATCATATTCAAATTGAACGTTATTTTATGCAGAAAATTTAGAAGACGCGACAACGCAAAAGTTCGTCAGGCCTATTATTTTAATGCCAATGCATCAATGTGTTGTGTCTTCTACGAAAAATTCATATCGGTGTACGCTGAAACGGTAATCTGTTAGCAATGTTGTTGTTTATAACTATTGCCCTTTTTAAAGTACAGGTTTGTGCTTAGGCGCCGTTTTATGTATGTGCGTATCATTTGCACATACATAGTTGTGTGCTGTCAGTACAAATAAGGCATAGCGCAGTAGACCGATTTCGTCCTTATTGGGCACACATCGGAATAGCGGCGACTGGATTCTGCATAGAAGGGAATTTACTTCACTCTTGAAACTCGTCCATTACTCCACGAAAGCCATGCATTGCATGCAATTTCCAGTTACATTCCTATTTTTGTTTTTTAACAATAATTGATTGGTTAAATACAATGGGATTGGTGTTTACTTCAAGCTCGCAAACTTGATTTAAAGAATTTGTTTTTTTGTTTGATTATCGATTTCCGCAGCTGTATCCTATTCGGCATTACTGTAGGCCTAGGATTCTAACTATCCATTCCTGATCTACCATCATAGAACGAACACGATGTCATGATTTGTGTATTGTCGGAACATTCATTTCAAATTTTTTTAGATAAATAGTTATATTTCCTAATTATAGTTTCTTGTAACGTTAAAATACAGTTCGCGAGTACTAAAGTGATAGCTCCAGAATCGGTATTAATCGGATATTTTTATTGATATTTTTAGTTTGTTTCTTCCTTAATGCAATACGTTGGTGTTGGTTTTTATTATCATCCAGCATATCATTTTAAAATATCGAACTATAAAGCAGGAATTCTAACATTTATCGAATTTAAACTCTTAGGAAACACAATTTTTTATGTCTAATAAGTTTGTTTAACTTATCCGCGATTTTCATTCGTGTGTGGTTCAATTGATCTCTCGGTTCCCCAATGATCCAATCGATTCACATTTCCAAGTACGCGTTAAGTTCGACTTCGTTTTGGTTTGGTGTTGATTCATCCCATCATTTCGAAGGCTTCCACACCACTTGTACTAACCACTGGAAATGAGGTTTGATCTAATCATGATTATCTGGCGACATTTCGGTACCTCATTTCCAGTACCCCCTCCAGACAACCAAGATTAGATCGAGCCTCATTTCCAGTAGTTATAACGAATGGTGCGGATGTTCTCGGAGCGCGAAAACGAATCAATGCTCAGCCACCACGAAGCCAACTTTAATGCGTACATGGAAAATGAGAGTTCAATTAAATCACTCACGAAAGAAAAACGTGAATACTTTAATTGCGATTATCGCACTACGCATGAAAAAACAAAAACTTTTAATAAGCTTATTGATTGCTTTTGATGAGCTGTTTCATTTTTCTTCATATGTGCTTAGTTCTACTGAAAAGAGTGGATTGGATGTTATGTAATACTTAGGATGGACATGCCAGTAACCGACTTACCAAAATAAACTTTATTTATAATAGAATTACTATATTTACATTTTTAATAGACTAAAGATCTCCGATGCAATTATATTTTCAAAAGGTTATATAAAATAGAATTACATGTCCAACTTGTTTCAGGACTAAATTTGTTTCGTTTAGTCGTGGCATATCGATATTCCATAGTATTTTCACATTTTTACTAATTTTTATTTAATGTCATTCTTATTTGATACATAATTAAATCTTAAACCATATACTTGTATGCTGTAGTTTAAAAATTTGACAAACAATTAGAAGGAAAACTAATTTAATCTTGTGTTGTGCCAACTGGACGCCTGCATTGCACTCCCGTCGACTTACTTATGTAACTTGTTGTGGCGAACTCTCCTTAGTTATTAAGAAGCTAGTTTTTTTTGGGCACGTTGACAAGTGATGGCTATTCACATTTAATTCTGGAAATTCTTTTGTTGTAGGTGCCTGCACATGTAAGGACATTTGTGTGTTGAGCTAACTATAATATGTAATTTGTGGTTATTGCATATTTTTTAGGTAAATTTCTATGGTTCTCATCATCAATCGAGTAAACCAACATATCATAGCCGCGTTTCTTTATATCAATTTAAGCCCGCTGGGTTTTTCAGGCGTATTATTTTTTCTGTTCCAGATTTGCTCGGTTTTGCATATTTGCATTAATTCTATAATGCCAAATAAATTAGGCAAATGATAATGTTTTACACAAACAGACTAATTATGAGTTTAAAAAGCTAACTCTTTATCTCAGTGATGCTTTATTGCACTGCATGCGAGGATGTAAACGCATAAAATATAGTATCTTTACATATTAACGTACTCAGAGCTGATTTTATTTTACATTAAATGTGACATCATTATTTTCAACACACACACGTAAACGAGTAAAGTATTTTCTAATTATCACTTTTATCGAATTTCGGTATAGTTGCATTTTTTATGTGGAGTATTTTTCATGTTTGCGTGTCACCTATTAATATTCACAATTTTCTCGTGAAACGATACGTGTACAGTCTGGTACACAAATGGTGAATTGTCTAGAAATATTACATTAAAGGCCCATGTAGTAAGCTGTACAAATCATTATGTGCAAGCATATAGCACGCACTCAAAAACAAATTGTATACCTAACTAAGTGAACATTGGTTGCGCGGGCGGTGATAACAATTATTATAGTCAAGGTTGCGATCTTGATATAAGCACCTTACCCATTAATTACTTACGTATGTCAGTATAAGCTAAGAATTGCTTAGTGTAAAAAAGGCGATTCATCCAGTAGACCGGCTTCGTCCTTATTGGAAACTCGTCACGTACTGGCCAGAATTTGCCGCGGACAGGGCTCGAACCTGGGCACGTCTGCTTCGGAATCTGGTGCTCTAACCACTGCTAAAGGGTGGCTCAGTGGTTAGAGCACCAGATTCCGAAGCAGACGTGCCCAGGTTAGAGCCCTGTCCGCGGCAAATTCTGGCCAGTAAATGATGAGTTCCCAATAAGGACGAAGCTGGTCTACTGGATGAATTGCCTTTTCTACACTATCTAAGTAATTAATTGGTAAAGTGCTTATATCAAGAATGCAACCTTGACTATAATAATTGTATAGCTAACCACAAAATGTGCCGTGCGTGCACACAGCCATTTGGACTAGGACGATATAAAGTAAGCGATGAAGCAATTAATGCTTTTTTGTTTTATGCAAGCTCAATGACACGGTTTTTATTCATATTACTCATACTTCAAAACATATTAGCTCGTAGATTTGCTATTTGTTTTAGGTATGACATGTCTGCCAAGGTTACGTCTTTGTTGGCATAAACAGAACAGGTGACACCATTGATGCGCAAGCCTCTTATTAACTGTCTATTGATTGGTATTGGCTCACTTGTAGGAGATTGCAGTGCCCAATATTGCCAAATTACTTGGGCACATATGTCGAGCATTTAGGGCGTACTTAAATCAGTGCCGATTTTATCATTTCCTTATGGTGCTTTATGAACTAGCTTGTTACTAGCTTTGCCCTTGCAAATACATAAATGTGTATTTTGAAATGCGAGCTTTAATAAAATTCATTGTACCCTTCTTATGTGCAAAAACAAAAAGAAATTTTATCAGATATAAGAAAATTTCTTTCTCATGGTCTTCTCAAATATCTACTCATGAACATATCTTTATATATAAATTGGAAAGCAAAACAAGATAGAAATATGTGAACAAAGCGAGCAATTTGATTGGTTTCTATTTTTCACACTCGCTTTGTTCACATATTTCTATCTTGTTTTGCTTTCCAATTTATATATAAAGATATGTTCATGAGTAGATATTTGAGAAGACCATGCGAAAGAAAATTTTCTTATATCTGATAAAAATTTCTTTTTGTTTTTGCACATGAAGAAGGGTACAATGAATATATATATATATATATATATATATATATATATATATATATATATATATACACATATACACACACATACATATATATATATATATATATATATATATATATATATATATATATATATATATATATATATATATATATATATATATATATATATGAAGTTACATTTCATGAGTGGTGCCTGATTACGACGAAAATTTAATAACCAATGACGATTGGTGGTCAGAATAAAAGGCTTTTTGGGAGTTTCAGGTGCCAGAATTAGTTTCTATTCTTATATTTGGGCAAATTTAATCTATCTCGAAGCTCATAGTATTAGTAACCTTTACCGGTTTTCTGAATATTATACAAAGTAAGTTAGTTTTTATGCCGTTGAACTAACGACTTCATATGTGGTTGAATGTAAAAGCGCTCTAATATGAATATTTATATGATTATTTTTCAATACAAGCCTTAATAAAATACATTGCACTCTTTATATGTGCAAAAAGCAAATGAAATTTGATCTGATATACGGACAGTTTCTATCGCATATTTTAATTATCTTAAATTGCAGACATTTATTCACCATTTAATTTAAAATAGGCGTTTAAATTTCAATGTTCTTTCAATCGAATAATTACCCGTCTGGTCATTCGGCCAACATAAGTTGATCGACATTTTGCGCATGTATATCGGTAAATAATAGATGGCTTGTCTTTGCCACACCATCAGTCTGTTTATAGATGCTTCCATTAAAACGAAATTGTACGTCTTTCGTGCATAATAGGATAAGCTTGTGTAATTTGTGCTGGCACCGGAGATGAAAATATTTATTTTTTACAACCTTTATTATATAGTCAATGGCTTTTAATACTGGAACATTTTTAAACAAAGACATTAGATCAGAACACACCATAATCTAGTTTTTTATATATATATATATATATATATATATATATATATATATATATATATATATATGCAATTATGTTAACAGTCAAAAGAATCAATTAAACAATAATTGATTGCGCGGGTGTTGGTAACATATCTTTAAATCAAGTTTGCGAGCTTGAAGTATGCACCAATCCCAATGTATTTAACCAGTCCTCGAACACCATAACAAAACTACAGCCAGTCGCAACGCACTGACGCGTTTCGTTCTTCCATGATCAGCATCAGAGTACTACGGCAAACTGGCTAGCGAGGATCAAACATAGATATGTAAAACAAAATTAAATATGCGGCTTTCACCCTCTAGTAGTCTTGCATACATTGTACGTGACTGGAAATGTCGGCTGCACAATTTCTATGTACTCACGAACATTAGCTGATTTTAGTTTTTGCCACACACATATATAGACGATACATTTAAACAATAATTGATTGTGCTGGTGGTGGTAACAGTTATTTAAATCAAGTTTGCGAGCTTGCAGTAATCACCAACCCCACTGTATTTGACTAGCAGTCAAACAAAAGCAAAACTAGCGCTGTGTTGGTGTTTACTTCAAGCTCGCAAACTTTATTTAAATAATTGTTGCTCCCATTTGCGCAATTGTTGATTGTTTGGTAACTATTATTTAAATCAAGTTTGCGAGCTTGAAGTAAATACCAATCCCATTGTATTTAACAGTTCGTTAAACAACATAACAAAACTACCACCAGTCGCAATGCATTGACGCGTTTCGACCTTCCATGATCATCATCATCAGAGTACGACGGAAAACTGACTTTCGAGGATCAAACCGCATTGTCTGTGTCGAAAGCTGCAAACAGTTAATGTTCGTGACTACATAGAAATTTTGCAGCTGACATTTCCAGTCACGTACAATATATGCAAGACTACTAGAGGTGAGAATAGCATATCTAATTTTGCTTTCAATATATATTCTATGCGGTTTGATCCTCGCTAGTTAGTTTGCCGTAGTACTCTGATGATGATCATGGAAGGTCGAAATGCGTCAGTGCGTTGCGACTGGCAGTAGTTTTGTTATGCTGTTCGACGACTGGTTTGGATTGGTGTTTCCTTCAAGCTTGCAAACTTGATTTTAAGGAGAGTCAAAAGAATCGGCAAACGAATAATTACCTATTAGTTTGCGCAATGGTTGCAGTATACAAACTAATCTTTTATCTTTTGTGTATTTTTTGTAATCCGTATATTGTCAATGTAGATGATATAACTGGTTTGATTTATTTTGCAATGGTCTCATAAATTATATCGTCCTCGGAGAAGATCTAAATTTGATTTGCTAATATGCGCTTTTTGCCTATTTCATCTAATTTATCCTCTAGATGGTTCTTTTATCTGATATATATATATATATATATATATATATATATATATATGCGTGTATTTGTCACCAGATTTGATGTTGTAATAGATTCTCTAAACACACACACAGACGCATACGAATGTACACCTACTAATGAGCCCAAACAAGAAATAGAAATACAACATAGTAAAACTAGTTGACACCCATATAATGAAATGAAAACCCAGGTTTTATGTAAATGAAGGATTTTAGTAGTCTCAAAATTAATTGTCATTACCCATCTTGTTATTAATTTTTTTCTTCCTAAAAAGAAATATAATGGTAATTTTTTGAAGGAAATGGGTATAATAAAGTATATATATATATATATATATATATATATATATATATATATATATATATATATATATATATATATATATCAGCCTATTTAAACATTTTATAAGGCAGCAAATGAAATTTATCTATCTGCCTGGTTTCGGCCGTAAGGGACATTCATTAGCCGGGATTGCAATGGTGGGGATTTGAAACCGAGAGCATTTGGTTTAGCATCATTCAGCTCATCCCCTGAGCCACTGGAGGAACATATTTATTCAATTATCAATTATATGCAAAATTATACATTATGTTCAGGTTTTCCCCCATGTGAAGGCTGGTGGACTCACAGAATATTGAAAAAAAAGCTGTAGAGTTCATATCCAGGTCAGTCGTCTAGGATGGTGGAACTTTTTATTGTTTAGCCCGGGTATTTTATTAATACAAAGGTCTTCGTATACTTTTAATGCTTCTTGGGACGTTTTGGTACAACTGAGAGTTCTGCTAAATTTGCTGTGCCCAATTTCAACCGTATTTTCCAAAAGGTTTGAGTTTACAGACGGCACCAAATTTTCTTAATCAATTTCTGCGGTAAATGTAGCTGTGTTCTCTTGATCAACTGTTTTTCGTTCGTCCATATATTTGCTACCACACATGCATGAAAATTAAGCAGACTTTGAATGATTTGAAGAGAAATATCAACCAATTATTCTAACTTGTGCGGAATATTAAACGATTCTTGGGTTTTAACAAAAGATATTGATGGAAAGTAGGTTCCGTAATGACCAAATATTGTTTTGTGGAAGAAAGTTATTCTATAACATGCAATGTGATGCAAGTGTATATATATATATATATATATATATATATATATATATCTAAACGCATAACATTATACGAATCCAGAAGACCGGTTTCGTCCTTATTGGGAACTCATCATGTACTGGCCAGAATGAGCCGCGGACAGGGCTTGAACCTGGGCACGTCTGCTTCGGAATCTAACCACTGAGCCACTCTTCCTTTTCTACACTGTACAATTCTTAGTTTATACTGACATATTTAAGTAATTAATGGGTCAAGTACTTATATCAAGATCGCAACCTTGATTATAATAATTGTTATTATCGCTCGCGCAACCAATATTCGTTTAATTATACGAATCTGCGGAGATTACTATTTTATTGGAAGCAATACATTGAAACATGAAGTCTGTCTATCGTTGCATTCGCAGTGTCCACTCACAAATTTAATTTTTTAACTTCTATTTTTCTATCAATTGTGATTGGCCAGTTTAAACAATTATTTCTGCTTTGAATATAAATTAAATAGAAAGAAGCTTATATGGTCTTGACCGGTAATTAGGCTTATATCCTCATTTAATGCATCTATTTTTCATGAGTCTGAATATTGAAAAAATGAAAAATCGTTAACTTTGCCCAAAGAATTCAGAGAGTAGTTAAAACGACAATACGTCCTACATATTATTTATGAAATTATGCTTTAGGTATTGCGTACCTAGTAAAACATTTATTCAAATATGGCCAGAAGAATAAACCAAATTTAGCATGAACAGAAGGAATAATCTCATGCGCCCATTCGTTTCGTGCTTACTGATGACTCATCAATAGGAGCCGGTACTATGCCCCATATATATTTGGTCAAGAAATGCGAGACAATCGGATGGTAAAATCTCATGTACAAATGTGTATAAAGGAAGTAGTGGAGCTAACGTCATACAGAGTCTTTGACAATGTGACTTCAAAGCCAACTCACTATATATGATATATATATACCGAGCCTGTAAAGGGTACCAACACTATGAATTTCTGGATAGGCTAAATTTGACTAAAATTGCTAATTTCTACTTATGAATATGTGTTACTTCAGATCGTAATCGGTTATCACATTTAGTGACATCATGGCATCATTCTATAAAATATGTTATAGTTATCTATTGTTGAATGAATGAAAGGTATAACCTCATTAACACATGCGTTTCGTGCATATTGGAAACTCATCAGTACGAGCCGGTACTACGCCCTATACCCACTATATTTGGTCAAAAAACTGGGTACAAATAGACAGTAAAAACTCCTGTACGAATGCGTATTAAAGCAGTAATGTGTTAACGTCACGCAAAGACTTCGGCAACATTAATTCAAAGATTTCGAATATCAGACATTCTAAACGCCTTTCTTTTTGATATGCAATAAATACGTGCTTTTAACTTAATGGTTTAAATGCAACCTACTAATATTTTGAATATGATCGTGTCGGCCAAAATGTATTTCTTGTTCATGCAATATATATATATATATATATATATATATATATATATATATAACAGTGGATAAAG
The DNA here is from genome assembly GCA_029291075.1 of Eudiplozoon nipponicum. Classification (NCBI taxonomy): domain Eukaryota; kingdom Metazoa; phylum Platyhelminthes; class Monogenea; order Mazocraeidea; family Diplozoidae; genus Eudiplozoon; species Eudiplozoon nipponicum. The sequence continues at coordinate 23,435 of JAQBSW010010093.1, forward strand.
TCTCAAACCCCGAAGCATGTGCTGCCTTCGAGTCCTGTCTGTGGCGAATTCTGGACAGTACGTGATGCGTTCAGCAGTCTACTGGATAAATTGTCCTTGCTTCTTGATGTAATATTTATTTTGTATTGATATATATATACATATATATATATATATATATATATATGAAAGTTGTAATCGTGTAATTTCTTTAACGTTGCGGATGAGTTTCAATTCTTAGAATCAAGAACTCCCATTTTTAAATCCGGGCCGTTGTCATTCTTGCTTTTACCAATGAATGACCATTAAGAGCGAAATTGGTATGGTAGATACTTTGAATTTGTTATCTTACGCCATATTTAATGTATACGGACAAAATTTATATTCAGTTATATGGACTTGTATAAAAAATTGAAAAGAATTAAATATAATAGCGGTTATACACCTGTCGATAACCGCTTGTTTTCGGACATATTTTGTCTATGCGTGCATTGTTTTTTGCCTATGTCTGTGTACTTGATTATACCCAAGTGTGAATATATCAAATTATTAAAACCATGTTAGGTTCTTATACTTACTTATTTTGTCTGGATTGCATTTTGGTCTACAGGAAGACACTTATCATAAGGTTTCTAATTGAAAGAACTATCTTCATTTTGTCTGGTATGAGGGATAACTATGCAACATATAAATATCGATTTTAACTTTTTTCCGAATTTGCTAGCAATATCAATCAAATAATAATAATAATAATAGTAATAATAATAATAATAATTATTATTATTATTATTATTATTATTATTATTATTATTACATACACGTTTGCTTTATTAGTATTATTAGTAATAGTATTGGTAGTTTTTGTTTATGTAGTTATAGTAATAGTAGAAGTACGAGTATTTATAGCTTTAGCAGTAATATTAGCAGCAGCAGCAGCAGCAGTAGCAATATTTGTGATGATAAAAGTAATTGTATTACTTGCTGTAGTAGTAATGGGGATCTTGGTAGTGGTATCCCTATTAGTTGTAGCAGTAGTATTAATAGTAGTAGCCGTACTGTTGTTAGTAGTTGTTGTAGTAGTATTAATAGTAGTATTAGTATGAAGCGTAGTAGTAGTGGTGTTGGTGGTAATATTATTAGTATTTGCTGTATTAGTAGTAATAGGACTAGTAATATTGTTGATGGTGGTGGTAATAGTATAAGTAGTAGATGTATTAGTACTAGTAGCTATTATAAGTTTAATAGTAGTAGTAATTGTAGTAGTGGAAGTGATGATAGTTGTAGTAGTAGTATTTGCTGTAGTGATCATAATAGTAATAGCTGTAGTGTTTTTATTATTAATTTTGGTAATAGTAGTTGTATTAATAGTAGCAGTTGTATTAATAGTAAATTTGGTGGTGCTGTTAGTTGTAGTATTTGTAGTAGGGCGGTAGTCGTTGAAGTAATAATAGTAGTAGTTATTGAATTATTGTTATTAGTAGTAATTATAATTATATTAGTAATAATAATATTAATAATAGTGCTGCTAGTAATGGTAATAGTTGTTTTGGTAGTGGTAGTATTAATTGTAGCATTAATAGTATTATTTATATTATTAATAATAGTGGTTAAAGTAATAATAATAATGATAATAATAGTAGTAATAATAATGCTGGTTGTTATAGTAATAGTGGTGGTGGTAGTAATAGTAGTTCTGGTGGTATTAGTTGTTGTTGCAGTAATAATAATAATTCCAGACATTTAATAGTCGCATACACGGACGCGTAACGACCTTCCTGTACCATCATCCGAGCACATGGGTAAACTGAATAATGAGGCTTAAACCGAAATGTGTATGCTTTAAGCAAATATTGGTTGCACGAACAGTGTTAACAGTTATTTAAACCAAGGCTGCGATCCTGATATAAATACAAGTTCCTTGATGTTTGTCAAAAATATATGCATATAATGAAACATGTGTTTATATTAAGATAGACACCTTGATTTAAATTAATGTAAATAAATAAATGTATGGCAAATTTAACATTTTGCTGTTACCCACAATAATTCCGAAAAATAGTGTCCAACTAAAAATCGGCTACGCAATTTCTCTACAGTCACGATCATACGTTACTATTATTTAACTTCCTTTCAAAATAGGGAATTTTCCATTTGTTTTTATTGATGCAATTCATGTTACTAAATATCCCGCAGGCGTCATTGCTAATGGTTAATTGTGTTATATGGAGTATTTTTAGAATAAAAGCAAGAAAGGACGGTAAAGATGCAAAAGCGCCTATTTTCCTAGCCCTAATCAAATTACATTTCCCACATGTGGTTATTTTAGATTTTTTAGTTTCGCTTGGTTATGTGAAGATATATCGTAATATCAAAGAACACATCTTTTCGGTGAATAAACAATCCAACGAT